>JAWPHD010017949.1:0-42172 GCA_037043455.1 Cyrtodaria siliqua
ACCGGTGCCAGACGTGTCTAACCCTGAGGTGTCGTTACACGCCCAATTAGTTATACTCAAGTTTTACTTTTGTTTTTTATCCCCCGAAGAAGTCGGAGGGATATAGTTTTGGCGTTTTCCCTACGCCCCGTCCGTCCTTTAAAATTTCGTGTCTGCTATATAACTCTCATATGCATAGACGGATTTTAAAATAATTTGGCACATTATACTCATCTCATCAAGATGGCGTGCAGAGACCAACACCCCGGATCTGTATCATCAAGGTCATAAAGGTCATCATAAAGGTCATATAATAATGTCCATTTCTTGTCCGCGCCATATGACTGATGGGGTGAGAGGCGGGAGGTGGGGCTGGTGGGGTCGTGGGGGGCGGGGAGGGTTGCCATACACATATATGTGTAAGAATTGACTAAAACAACACAGAAATATGTAAAAAAAAAAAAAGTGTGGTGGGGAGTGGTGGCGGGGCGGGTGTAGAAGTGGCGGGGGGGGGGAGGGGGGAGCCCATTGCCCCAATATGGGTGAAGTAATAAGATGCATAATGCTATATACAAATCCCAAACCAAAATTATAGATATATACCATGCTTACATGCAAACCTAGATCTGCCTTTAATTGCACATTTTATGGGCCATCACAATTTGGGTTCCATGGGAGCCCAAAATTTGCTAGAAGACAAAATTACTTATCCAACCCTTTACAACATACTATAAGGAAACCAATTTCCAAAAATTTAGTTCAGCTAGGACAAAAAAATGTAAGAGATATAGACCTGTAAACACAGCTTACACGCAAAAATTTGATGTGAAACAGACATATTTTAATGGACGGACAACGCCAAAGCTTGTATCCCTATTCGTTGGGGATAATAAATTAATAAAAATAATAAAAGTAAAATACATACTGTTTTGAGGAGTGACCCGTCTCCATGCATGTCTTGATAGGTTGTGTATTTGTGTCAATTCCTTACAAAATCCCTGCAAACATGGGCGTTATGGAGAGAGGGATACAAAACACCGTATTAAAAGCACATATACGTATTGTTTATGACCGTATGACCTTGACCTTGAAGATAAAGACCCGGGTTTGGTTTCTTCATGTCGTCGCGATGAGATGGGTATTTGTGCCAATTTATTTCAAAATCCCTCCATGTATGACTGAAAAGTTATACACAAATACACAACCTATCAAGACATGCATGGAGACGGTCACTCTTCCTCAAAACAGTATGTATTTACTTTTATTATTTTTTATTAATTTATTATCCCCAACGAATAGGGATACAGCTTTGGCGTTGTCGCGTCGTTACATTTTCCGTGTCATCAAGACGACTTGCAGAACACAACACCTGAGGTGCTTTTTTTTATTTGTTCGCCTGTATTTCCGTCCAAGCTTCTACCCAGAAGACAATTAACACTTCGTCGGGGATATCATATTCACCGAATTTTCTTGTTGTGCTTGGGTTTAACGCCATTTTCAGTCATTTGCGGTCAGTTATCTTAACCGTGCTTTCAGTAACCAGGTTAACAATCATTCTGCTAGTAACTGGATTTTTTTTCCACTTGATTCCACTTGATTCTTTATTAATATTTGGCGTACTTGCAGTAGGAACGCCAGCCCTATGGCGTATGAATATTTATCAAACAAGGTCACGTGATAAAATCGATAACAAAATGACATTATTGGGAAAATTTTCACTGGTCAGATTTATACACCTCTTATCTATAAACTGTGATTATGACAAAACACAATCACAGATCGTTGTTAAAGTAATAATATTCACAAACTACATTGGTCGAACATAATTGGTGTACACTTCGTGTAATTCCCATTAATGGTTAAAGGTATTTTTCAAAGGGATGAATTTAGGTTGTTTTTAGGTTTAAATTGCCAACAATGCGCTTTTAAATCAAAATCGATTTATTTCGTCATTTTAGAAGCGAGAATAAAAACAAATGGATGTACGCGTAGATAAATCTTTCCTCTGTCCATATGCAAAATTTTAATGAAATCGGAGACAAGTACTTTTTTTCCCCAAAATTAACTAACATGACCCACGGACTCAAAGACGGCATAACGCATATACATTTACAGACGCGACCGGGTACACAAGAAATGAAATAATGGAATTATTTCAATACATATATTTCAAATGTATGTATCCATGCATTCCAGATTAAATTTCTGATCTATACATGCTTTTGGTTTATGCCGGAGTGCTCCGAATAGGTTTTAACAAACCAAATTGCAACGGTACGTCGGGAAAGGAAATGAGGATGGTGAAAATATATGTTGCAGTGTTAATTTTCTGAATCCGAAAAAAATGCAAAAAAAATGAAGTTTTAACAGCGAGAACGAATTTTTTTTCATGAAAGTGTTCATTGACATGTCGACTATTAAAAACCAAAATTTAAAGTCAATCAGAAAAAACTACTTTTTTCCTTCCCCCAAAATTAACAAAGTACACCGTGTTCGCTAAAATATGAACAATCGCCTTTCGAACTTAATTTACACGCGGGATATAAAACCATGAAATTGTGAAATCCTTTTTAAGAGATATATTGCTTACAACATTGTTCTGTATTTAATAAATTATTACAGTAGAATGTTCACAGTTTTTTTCAAGGACATCATTACGGTAGTATCCCTGCAACCCCGCCCCTCATCCCACCCCCACCACCCTCCATACCGTATTGATTAAGTTGTATATAGCTGCGAATGCGCAGTTGTAATCAAATTCGATTTCATCATTTTAGAAGCGAGAATAAAAACGACTTCATATAGATACATCTCTCCTCTGTATATATGTACAATTTCAATAAACGGAGACAAGTACTAATTAAGTAACAGGACCGTCCGACCCAAAGACGGCAACATTCATATCCATTAAGGAAAGACGACCGGCTACAAAAACAATTAAATAATTTCGTTATATAAACACATATATTTAAAATGTATGTGTCCATATAGTTTACACTAATTTTTTATCTATACATGCTTTGGGTTTATGTCAGAGTGGCCAATGTATTTTAACAATGTTGCAACTGTATATCGGAAAATGAAATCATGATGGCGGCAACATACGTTGCAGAGTTAATTTTCGAAATCAGAAAAAGCGATAAACTAATATTAGTTTAACAGGCAGAAAGAATTATATTCTTTTAACTGTTCGTTTAAAACTGAGGGGGCGACTCGAGTTTTAAAGAAAGCAAGATTGGCATGTGTCCCTTTAACCAAGTAAATAAATGACTGACGAGTAACAGACATGCTACTGTCAGTAACAAACATGATTATGTGTAGACTCGAAGATTTCATAACATAAACATGTGGACATGACATTGTGTCAATGGAGCAATTGCCAGATGTGTGGTGTTGTGAAACACTGTACGCGTGAAACCAAAAAGTGCGGGTCGTTTATATTTATAGGGCATATATAGTTATATATATATATTTATATATATTAGTCTTTTATATTTATATGGTCCCAGAACGCAGTCATACTCACTACTATATTGAAAGTAAATACTGAATATACATGTGCGGTGCGTTACGATCTGTAGTATTTGAAAACAGACATATTAAACATTTCCCTGAACATATATAATCATGATAAATACTATATTCATGGAATTATTTTTTCCTGAAAAAAAAATACATGTTTGTTTTCAGCAATTGAAATCTACTATATTCTGCGAATATTGCTACTTTGAAAATTTGAATACGTCTGTTTTAATCAAATAGCATGTTTTGTTTGTTTTAATATATATATATTTTAATTTATGATTTAAAAAAAAAATGGATGATCGGAATATGTCTTAAACACTGTTGAATCCTGTAAATTAAAAAGAAGTGGTTTGGTTCAGAGGCGACAATATCGGTGAACAAAACCACTTGTTTTACCGGATTCAACATTGTGCAAGAAAATATTCATATATTATACCATTCATATTATAACATGTGTGTTGTAACAAATGCTTATCCTTGGATAGTGGACTTGACCTTTTACCTAAAAATCAAACGATCATCCTCTTTTCACTGTCCACCAATGAAGTTTCATGAAATTTGCTTTAGGTAAGAGGAAAAACTGTGTGGGCAATACTTTTCTTTTTCCGTTCATGGTAACGGACCTTTCAAGTACTGACTTCAAAATAAACAGGGATTATCATTTCACCAAAGGCAGTGGAAGTATGAAGTTTTATGAAATTAGCTTCAGAAAGTAATAAAGAGTTTGATTGCGGACACGATTTTTCATGATCAAGTCACTGTGGCGTTGACCTCAGATTTATTGACCTCAATATTAATAGGGATCATACTCTTACCAAAGGCAGTCAAACCATGACGTTTGAATATATCAGGGTGATATTGACCTTTGACCTATTAACCTCAAAATCATTCATGAGATTTGCTTTAGGGAAAGTGGACTTAAGTTTACAATATTTTACATTATCATGTCACGGTGACAATGACCTTTGACCTAATGACCTCAAAATCAAAAGGCATCATTCTCTTACCAAATGCACTCAAACCATGAATTTTGCTTCCGGGGAAGTGGACAGTGCAGACAAGGTTTTTCATAATCATTATTGGGTCACGGAGCCCTTGACCTTCAATATTTGATATGCACATACTGATGCTTCGTACAAAGTTTCGTCAAAATCCAACAAGTAGCGCAGACAAGATTTGTGACGGACGAACGGAAAGGCCAAATATAATCTGTCTCACCTACCACTTTGTGGTGGAAGACATACTTATAAAGACAATATGTTAGTTCATATGTATACTTTATTAAGCAAATAATTGAGCGAACATAAACTTCAGCATTGACTCTGGACAGTGGTGTACACGGAGTCTTCTTCCACATGACGTGCAGACTGAAAGAAAAGAAAGACATAGAATAAAAAGTTAATATAAGTCGAGCAGAGTATTCAATTTGAATCAGGTGTTGCGAGGGGGGGCTAGGGCATGTTTAGGGGAATGGGACAGTTTACAATTTAATTATTGTTTAACGCCTCATCAACACGTTGTTTAGGTTATTTCGAGCCGCCCCAAAGAGAGGAGGAAATATACATAGGCATCCAGGAACCCTGCCCTACGCTTGTTACCGATTAGATACCTATGGTTCTTTAACGTGCTTGTAGGACAGACTCCGATAAAAGGACCATCCGGTTTACGTTCCCATCAGACGAACGGGGCTAGCAGGACACATCGAAGTAACCCAGTGGCGCCAGTAAGAATTGAATCCGTGTTCACTGGATTCAAAGCCGATATGCTATAAACGTCCCTTGACCAAAACTGAGTAAATGGCACATCAACATGGGGAGAAAACATTAATATACAACTATTTATTTTCTCTCTCAAAACCTGGTGATGCCCCTAGTTTTAGAAATAAAACATGATAAAATAGGGCAGTTGAGAAGACACTTTTGTAGATGTGTGGTCTGTTCTGATGTGAAAATGTGTAAAACAGACACAAGATTAGAAATTTGCTCTGTGTCCCTTTAATAAATTCGGGACCCATCACATAGACCATAATCATATTGTAATTAGTTGATGTTAAAGGGACACACGGCAATCTTGAAGTATTTATCAAGCTTTAACATTAGCATCTCCATTTGTTAACCTTGTAACATTTTAAATTTAAACCTGCTTGCATTAAAAGTTATTTTTGTCTTCGTTATTCTATCAAATATATTATAGGTGCACTATTATCAACAGTAAGTAATGTGTAAAACAATTTCTTCTGAACTATTCTAATAAATAATATTTATGATGCACAAATGCAAACTATGCAGAAAAATTAATCGAACTCCAGAGGTTTTAAACAAATAAAAACTGCCTAGTGTACCTTTAACACAACTTGTTTTCGCATGTATCCAGTACATGTAGTTTACACGAGCTCATATGACAATCACGCTGCATTATCACTGAAAACATTTTTTACTCTAACTTTGAACAGCACCGTGCAAGCATAACACAAGCTCCGTTTAAAGAACTACACAAGTGCAAACAATTTTTTAAAAGGCTCTCACCTCCATATGATCCAATGGCATTTAATACGGCTTGATATTCTGAAGTCGTCAGTATCAATTCACTTAGAGCTGCTCAAGGTCACGATTCACATTTGAGGCCTTTCTGAAAACAACATCAATCCAATGTCAATGATCAAACAGACATAGTTTATCCTTTGTTATACATAATGTAACATATTTAAAAAAGAAAAGATAAAAGAAGAACTAAATTAAATAAAGCATGGATACTACTTGTGCTCAATAACACGGTTAATGTAATAAAAACATCTCTCATCATTCATTATACATGTAAAATATAATGTAGCCTAACTGGAGATCCATTAAAATCATTGTTTCACTTTCACAGCATATTTCCAGCCCATGGAATAGTCATTTCTTTTGAGACACTTTGGAGGCAAGCGTAGTAGCTCCACCTCCTTAAAGGCTTTTAAGTGAAGTGTACTTTCTCGAAACTGCGTTGTTTATTTCGCAACAGAAAGTATGTAATAAATGTAAATAAATGTCAATTCAAAATCACTTCCTTGCCTCAAAACTTTACTGTACATAAATATGAATCTGACCGATTTCAGTCAAATGTCTATGGCAGTTTACATTGTATCAATGGTAGTTGTATCGGGTTATGTATTCACGAATGTGCGAGAAAATGGGAATAATATAACGATATAGAGACAACGCTAACGATTTACATTCATGCATCTGAGGGGTGGGGGTGGGGTGGGGGGGTTTCTAGTTTCCTTTCCCCTCCTTGTTTTCGGTATGCAAGTTCCATCTACCCCCACACCCCAATCTACCGTACTTGGGTGGGAGCGGGGTGCTGGGGACATTGATAGCATTTCTACTAGTAAATGTTTTATTCAACGAAACGTTCTACAGTTTACTGTACATCCAGTTACTGGAAAGATCGGAGTACACGAAAAATATGAACTTTCTATTAAACAGTATACGCCACTTTTTTAGGCACTATATTTGGAAAATGTCTAAATATGTACGATCTAAAAGTGGTGTGTACTGTTTATTAACAAACACATTTTAATGACAAAACAAATACCTTGATCATGGACCTCTAGCAGCAGACAGTAATCCCAAATCCAATTTGACCAACATGTCAATTTCACGTTTCAAGTTATGTCACGGTGACCTGTCAGTCACCAACACTGCATCGTGTTGACACATACTGGGACGTTATTTCGTCCGGTAAGGTATTAGTTTTTACATTATCTACGGTATGAAACACTGTACGCGTGTTGTTAGACTCCATAGGTTCCCGTAGTGCTCGCCGACGCAGCGCGCCCAATTTCGGGTGTAAAAAAATGGCGTCTGTTTTAATTGAAAATTCGTAAAATAGTCCGTAAAATACAAAGAAATAGTCCATGTTCACGGAGTTAAAATGCGAACAGAACTGATATGTTATAGGTCCGTGGCGTTCCTACGGTTGTGCCATTGAGGATCACTTGGAACCTTATAAATGAATAGAAAATAATGGATATGTATTTTGGAAGAAACAGAATACAATGTTCGCCTAGTATTCTGACCTGCATTGCTATAAGAAAATCGTATGATTTCTTTAGAAATTCAAGACTTTTTCGTTTGTTGATGAAGAAAATAAGAAGACAATTTTTGTAATAATAAATGACCGAGATTTGAATCGAGATTTGAATCAATGAAATTGGTAAAACGATTTTCCCGATTTTCCTTTGAGTTATTTCTTTTGAGAGCATTAAATCGTAGGAACGTAATAATAATTCGTACAAACGGGATAATAATTCCTGTGCACGAAATAATTCATACGAACGAAAATTAACTTGAATAATGTATTTAAACAAAGCGTATCGTATGTACCTTTTCGTCCGCCAACAGTTGTTGGAACTTTCAAACCTTAAGGAGGTTGGCTGGGAAAGGACGTAGTGATGAGATTTTTTTTTAAATTTATATTTAAAGCTTCCTTGGTATAATTTAGAGACAAAATTATCAAAAAAAGGCTAGGTCACCACGCTTTTTTTCCCACTAGACGTCATTGAAGAAGGCACATATTTCTAACTTCAAAATTTCACTAAAAAGAGGAAAAATATTGTCATTGACCATTTTCACAATTGTTTTCATAACATTACGTTTATTGAAAAACAACAATTAATTTTCTATTGCATATATACATATCTTTCAAATCATGCAAAAGCAATTGTAATCCTTTTCGGTTTTTTTACTTCAAACATATATGGACCGTACCCCACCCACTTTTGTTTTTACCGAAAAATTAATTCAAGATAAAAAAATATGTTCTAATGATCAACTTTTTTTAAAACTTGTATATGTCAAGGTCCTATGACATTTCTTTCAAAACAAGTAAAAAAATATATATGTCAACAGGCTTCTAATGATTTTTTATTAAAAATTCTTTAAATTACACATATTTTGGAGTTATTTTGACATTTTCAATGTAAAATACTATACACGCAATATTGACATGGAGATCGAAAATAAAATTAGCTCAGTATCTACTTTTATATATATATTCCACTACTGAAAAACAAAAATCTGATTTTTTCTATAGCAAAAGGATAAATTCTACTCAGAGCTACCCATACCCCCTATTTTGTTGACAACAAAAAATGATCACAAATGACGGAAAAAATATGGGGGAAAAAAATTTGCTTAAAATTTGGTATCATCTTAAATCCTACATTATATCCATATCTACTAGAATGGAAAAAATGAAAGAATTCTGTTGTCAAATAAAACTATGATTTAAAAAATAAAATGTTTAGACTTGAAGATGTCAAAACTTGCCCAGCTGACATCCTTAAGCACAGGAGTGTGTTCCACTGCCTTACTGGATGACATACAAACTTGTGGCTTCAACGATTCACCCAACAAACAAGTGTGACAGTAGCAAGATACCTCTCTTGAACAGAGAACACCTTTGCCATGCCCTTTCGACCTTACCTGAGCATATTGTCCCCAAATTCGTTTACCTGTTCTGTTCACAAGTCTTTCAGAGTTATAGATAGAGAGAACAATGGTTTTCTATAAGTGCCATTCACTCGTCGTTGACAATTTACATGCAAAGTTTCATGGTGTGACTACAATTCTTGAATATTTATAGAGCGGACAATGTGATTCATTGTTCTTTTCTTTATGATGACCTTGACCTTTACCTTATTTCCACCGGAATTTATACGGATCGATAACTCCCATCAATCAGAGAAAATACACCTGTAAAGTTGCATGGGTGTGGCTATAAGTCTTGAAGAGTTGTAGAGCGGAGAAGGTTGTGTTAACAGACGGACAAACTGAGCCTGGTACTGTTCTCTTCCCCCACACTGCACCCACAAGTTGTTTTCGCTTGGGTATGAACATTTCTAGATGATATGCAGTTGTTGTATTAAACACATGTTTTGGTATTGCTAAAGATGTGTCACATTTAGCCCTTAATAACATTTTCATAACATACGTTATGCAAAACGTAAGATACGTTATCTACGGTAACCGTTTGGTAATTATTCATATACAAATGTAATGATCATCATTGAATAGCAATTGCACGATACATTAACATTTATACCATTCAATTTGTGCATGTTTATTTTAAAATAATCAAATAACCAACTTGGGTTAACATATGAAACATTCGAATTTGCCAAAATACAGTATTTTGCATAAGATACGTCATACAGTAATAGCATTGACTATGCATGAACTATACAATTAAGCGCCCCCTCTGAAGAGACCGTCAAAATGTGATAATTTTAGCCAATCTGGACTTCAAAATTATTCAGAAAAAATAATAGTCAAAATATATAAGTTTTTATTTTGACATGTATTAATGCCAGTTTAAAACTAATATAGCCTAATGGCGTTTTCAATTAATACTTCGCATCGGCGTGTACTTTAAATAATAACAATTCGTTTCATTTTAATGACAGTTTTAATGTACGTAATTACAACATGGCTGACATAAAGAATACCCCGTGGAGCTCACTCCCAGGCTCTGACCGAATCTCTCTGCTCTGCTCTGCCAACCTCTAGTCTCTGCAACAGTATTTATTCAAAAACCGTGACATTTCTGAATTCCAACTAACTCCAACACGTGCATTATTGCTTGTACCAATTGCAAAAATGAGATATAGGATCCTATAGAAACCACAGCGTCCGAACACAATGACATCGTAGGTCCGCACTGTACTGCAAACAAGGACTTGATAAAACAATGAAAGAGACAAAAAACAACAGAAAGGGTGGTGAAGACAGGGTTACCGACTTGGAACGGTCAGTAGGTAATAAGGCCTACTGGTTAGCTTGAATCGATTTTATATGCGCACAATCCTCGCTATTTTCCTGTCTTCAGCGCCCAAATAGACAAGACAGTGTAAACAAAACTACATACCATCAAAAGGAATTCTCTAACAATAAAGTCCACATCCAGAGAAACTAACTAAAGAAACACATACAAAATAATAAACATCTCAGGATGTATCCAGAATCGTACTAAACAACCATAGTAGTTGCAGCTAAAGAGAAAACCAATCTAGGGTACGACCAGAAAACCCGAGGAACGAAAGCTCATGCACCCACCTCCCTTAGTTGGGGTTTCAGTACGTACAATCATAGAGTCCCAAGAGGTAATCCTGTCATCGCACAAGTGAAAAGTGAAGCGGATATGATTGACTGTAGAGGGGTCAATCACTAAAACCAAAGGGATATATCCTTTTCTGACGAACTTCCTGGTTAAATTTGTAAAGCGGTCAGGAAACCCGTCAGACCCCTTTAAATTTCGAAGTTTATAGACCACATCTCCATAAAATGAGGGTTGTGATATGCCTAGTCGCAGAAGTGTTTTACGGTTGGTGTTGTACTTTTCTAGCAGGCCCTCGTTGCGGCGGTAAACATGTTACTTATAACAGAAGTAAGTTGAATTCCCCACGCCAATCACACTTATAACTATGTAAATATAGTTCATATGATATCAAACTTATTTCAACATGTTAATTTACTAATAATCAGCGCGTTGCTGATGCAATTTTCACGTCTGCATGAGAAAATGTCCTACATCTACATGATCGAATAGTCAATGTTAGTCATTGTTCAGTGCATTTAAAGAGCATGTAAAGTTAATTTTTAAAGCTAGTTGTTGTTGGAATTCAGTGTATCATTTTACCTTCCTAATTAACTATTAGTCAACGATTATAATTGACCCCAAATAAGATAACTATAGTATACACCTCCCATACTAAGTAATTTAATTAAGTTTGAATTCATTAAATTAATAAATGAAATCAGAGACCAGAGTTATCAAGCATAATATACATATACAACATTATTCTAACCAAAATCTTCAACTGAAAAAAAGAAAACAGCACAATACATGATCAATAAAAGCAATCAACTTGGTTATGATAAAATATTATTTAAATTCTAAAAGATAAAATAATTATCTTATCTAGCAAGTAAAATACATTATTAATAATCAGTAATTATATCTTCCAAAGTTCGAATGCATAAACATTTGTCAGTGTCCTAAAATGTCGCATTTCGCTTAAATTAAAACACTAAAAATATAGACACAAAATAAGTCACTAATTATTCTTGTTGTTGGTTGTTATTACTATTGTTCTCGTCGTTCTGCTATGGTCTTCGCCTACATTTACAACTGTAGTCGTTTGTCGCTGTTATCGTTGTTGTTGTCGTTGTTATTTAAACGTGAACCAACCAGTAATCCAAGTGACATACATGTTGTTGTTGCAGTATAGGAAATGAAGAAATTGGCCTTATCTCCATTCCCCGTCTTTCATCCCAGACGCGTGGACAGCATTGATATTAAGGACCATCCTCGTTTCATAACGAAATGTCTTTGTTGTTGTTTAGAAACTAACTATTTATTTATTCATTGATTGTCAGTAAGTAATCCCATTATGTGGCACATCTTCTCGTCACCGGTGTTCCTTTAAGAAATATCGTGACCGCGAAAATAAACATTTTTCATCCCCATAAACTTTGAGAGTATGAAGGAGACACGCGTAAATAAACATCTTCATCTCCATAAGCTTTGAGAGCATAACGGAGACATGCGAGAACTAATCAAGTAACAATGTCCAATATATATTTCAATTGTTCCGTGTTGAAATACTATTACTTATGTGAGTACTGTCAGAGTTTATAATATTCACAGCACATGTTTATCAAACAATGATTACAGTAAACAACGTACGTGGTTTATGTCAAAACAATGTTCAAAATATGTAGACAGGATCCATACATATATTCCATTCACATAATGTTTATACGACTCACAGTGTGTAATACGTTACACCACTATTGATTTCTAGTCGCTCTAAGCACCGTGCACAACGTAGAATGCCTCGTCGGTGCAGAGATCTTTGTACTCTGGGTGCGTCATGGTCGCCCCGGTCATTCAACACCGACAGCTATATTGGGTCGATTTCATCCTCTAGATCGGACGACGTTACAACATCTACATTATCATGTATATTAACTAACCATGGTTTGTGGCATAGTGCCAGTATGTTACCAGTAATGAATCAATTGACCACATATTTAACTCACTATGAACTGTGACCGGTTGACTTTTATGGACTTGATCAATGAACCCATTCAACGAAATTTCTTTCAAGTCCAATAAATGAGGAGGCCAACGTATGGAGTTCATGTTGGGAATTCAGTTTTGAAGCCTTGCCAAATATTCAAATTGAAGAGATTATGAATTGTCAACAACACTTCCAGATGGTCTCTGACATTTACATCTGAATGTTATTCATGTCACTCGGGCAAACATAAGTACTCATTAGTCGCCGTACACTCTTTCTCCAATTTAACTACACTAAGTGGGGTATAACCTTTATTGAATTTGGTGCTGTAGCTTCTTGGCTATCTAATAAAACGTCAATTCCAAAGTGATGCGATCACCCAATGGCCATTTGAAATGTATATATTTACACCATTTTAGTGAATGAATGTTTATATTAGCTTTATTTTGCATGATTAAAGCTACAGTGCATAATTTACTTAAATGTGTCTGATATATTGCAGTTACAGGGCTACAGTACCGTGTATATATATTTCTACACATGTCTAACTCTTGATTTGTAAGAAGTGCATATTTTGTGTTATCTTTTGTCATCATAAGCGCTTCAGATTCTAATTGATATTGACCGGTTAAATGAACTTTATTATTGGATTTTAGGGGAAGCGGTAGATTATGGATCTTGAAGATTTCAAATGTATCTTTGGTGTTTAACAACGGTACCTTTAAGACTATTCAAATTTCATTGTTTTCAAGATATGTCAAACAGTATAAAGTATTATAGAAGTGCCAGATATCATCCTTTGGATTTACGGGTAATTGATAATTAAATTGCAATTTAGATGCGACCTCTAACAGCATAGTTCTCAAATTAGTTGGTGATATGATATTGATCGAAAGGCGATTCATTGCAAGCATATTTAGTTTTAATCTCGGATTTTCCAAATATGTGACAGCATTTTGAGTTGTTAACCGAATCTCATCAATTATTATTTGAAATTGAAGATATACATGTATGAACTGTTCAAGCCTATTGCATTTTTGTTCAAACATTTCTCTCAATTCATGTATTTTCTTATCAAGTTCAAAACTGTCAAACTCATATTTAAATAATGTATCAACTGTTTTTGACGTTGTGCCAAGTGCTTGATTTTACGATTAATATTATCTAGGTCAGTTTCTGTAACAACAGCGAAAAGTAAACTTTTTATTGGGTTGACGGTCGGGTAAGTGTGAAGTTTGGTGCACCCTAGAACCTGGTTTAAACCCCAAGCGGCCTTTTTTGCCACTGACCGTTCCAAGGCGGTAGCCCTATTTCCAACCCTTTTGAGTTTGTGATGTATTATTTGGACTTTTATTCATCTTTTAAACTTGTTCTTTGTTTCTATGTGTGTTTGTAGTTAACTGTCGTCCTTGAATGCTGCTTTCCTGTTTGATTGTTATATCTATATTTAAAGCTAGCCCTATTATTGGAATAAGCGAGCGCTTGTTTCTGCTTCGTGAGTTTATATGCGGAGAACATGCGGACCCAAACTCTCATTCTACTTGGAATACTCAATTTTTAAAATTATGGATACACGTATTAACTTTTATAATGCTAACCCCTCTTTACTTCCTCCGAGACTTAGGTTTTTATTTCGTAATTTAAAATCGAGAATTCCAGAATTTCATAATAAATTTGTTTTAGTTCCTGCTGATAAAGCAGCTAATAATGTAAACATTGTTTAACGCCTACATTACGTCAATGTTTTATCTCTGGAACTCGGTAGCACTAATTCGTATATTCCAGTTCAATCTACTGAGGACGATGTTTTATCAACACATAACACGACTTTCAAGGCTCGGGTAGACGAAAAACAGGACAAACTGCCAACTATGTACTGGATTCCTAAATTACATAAAAATGAGTATAAGGCCCGCTTTATTTCAAATTATAGTGCCTGCACCACCACAAACACCTTCACACTTTTAACTTTTTGTCTTATTGCCGTTAAAGATCACGTTAAACAATATTGCGCTAAAACTTATGAAAACTCTGGGATTAATCTGTTTTGGTCTATTAAAAATTCAGGAGACGTTCTTGATGAAATGTGCAATAAACTTCAAGTTTCATCTATAAGCACTCATGACTTCTGTGCACTATATACAACCTTATAGCATCACCTGATCAAAGACAAGCTTATTGCTCTCATTAAAAAAACATTCGCTAGGGGAAATACTACATGTTTGGCCTGTAATAATATTAAAGCGTTTTTTTACAAACGGCAGTTTAGACAATTAGACTATGTGGACTTGCCAAGAGGTTTGTGGAGCACTCGTATTCCTATTAGATAATATTTTTGTCAGGCATGGAACTACCGTTTATAGACAAATTGTTGGTATCTCTATGGGTACGAACTGTGCACCTCTTGCCGCAGATTTGTTATTATATTGCTATGAAAGAGGTTTCATGTTGAGTCTTTCACCAGATACCCAGTCAGATGTTATTGAAGCCATTAATGACACCTCTCGGTATCTGGATGACATATTGAACACTGACAATCCTTTCTTTTCTACTATGGTTAATAATATATAACCTAAAGAACTTTATATTTCTGGTACTATCGTTTCTTTTCTCGATTTACATCTCTCCATTGAACATGTTGAAAATGGTAAAATAATTAGCAAAATATATGACAAGAGAGAGAATTTTAATTTTGATATTGTTAATTATCCCCATTTAAATTGGGATGTTCCAAGAGCAACTTCTTATGGGGTCTATGTGTCTCAACTTATTCGTTTTTCTAGAGCTTGTACTCGAGTTGAGGACATTAATATTCGTAATCTTTGAATAAGTAAAAAGCTACCCCATCAGGGCTACCGTTACCATAAATTTCGTAAAATATTTGCAAAATATTATTATCGTAAAAATAATTTGATAACTCTTCTGCGACAAGGACAATCACAACCTGATTTCTATGGTGATGTGATTTACAAACTTCGTAAGATCCTTGGTCATGATCACTTTCATACTATCTTAAGTTTGTTAAGCTTGTTAAAAGGTTTATCAAAAGAGTTCATGACCATATCATGTTGCAACGTCCTGCATGCTTGGTGGTGAACCCATTTACAGTTCGCCACTATGCTTTCCTCTTTAATTGTGCGATGACGGGACAGTCTGTGGACCCTATGATGACGTCTACCTAAAGCCCAAAAGGACGGTGACGTTTGATATTTGTCTGCAATATCTTTTTGATGCCCTCAATGGTTAGTCCTTTTGTTGCTCTGGCTTCTGCCAAGTCATTGAGTACCTTCTTTGTGGCTTTCTAAGCTATTGTTTTTTTGTATTTATATATTCACGAGAATCTTTGTGTTTTACTTATATTGCCTATCAATAATATTAAATAATATAGCTTTATGGATATGATAATTGAAAACAATGTTGAACGAATAATGGATATTAACCTATATATTGCATACAGAAAACCAATTAACCTAGTCCATATCCATAAAGCTATATTATTTAACCAAATATTAAACCAATCAACCTATCCATACATCAGTTTAAAAATGTGTCGAAGTATCCTATCCATAATCCCTAAAACTGACCTTACCTCTTAGTTGCCTCATGGTTTGTTAAATAACATGACTTCGAAAATGTGTAAACATGTCTTACCTTTAGTCCAAAGTCTTGACCCGATCGAATCCTGCGAACGGCACCAAATTTATATTGTAGCGTAGTGGCGTTTTCATTTAATACTTGCGTTGTGTGCTTTTAAATAATAACTATTATTTCCATTTGAATGGCAGTATTAATATGCGTAATTACAACATTGCTGACATGATGAATACCCCGTGGAGCTCACTCTCAGGCACTGACAGAATCTCTCTGTGCCTCTGTCTGCTCTTCTCTGCCAACCTCTGGTCTCTGGAACAGTAATTATTTAAGAGCCGTGACATTTTCTGAATTCCAACTAACACTAACACGTGCATTATTGTTTGTACCAATTGCCAATCATGTTACTTATAAAAGAATTCCTCACGTCAAATACACTTATAACTATGAAAATATTGTTCATATAATATCAAACTTATTGCAACATGTTAATTTAATTTACTAATAATCAGTGCGTTGCTGATGCAAGTTTCCCGTCTGCATGAGAAAATGAACTACATCTACATGATCGAAATGTCAATGTTAGTCATTGTTCAGTGCATTTAAAGAACACGTACAGTTAATTTTAAAGCTACCTGTTGTTGGAATGTTATCATTTTATTTTCCCAATTAACTATTAGTCAACGATTATAATTAACCCCAAATAAGGTAACTATGTTACACTAACACCATTTGTTCAATGTTAAGCTCGATGGAAACAAATATCAAAGCGGGACATGTTAAAATCTAAATTGAGACCATTAGTGTAAAATGAATGAGTAACCGGATTACGTCACACAGCTCAAACGTTAAGAAGGAAATACGCCAATGATGTGTACTATTTGTAATAATTATTATTACATCAAGTAAATTCACCATGGAATTGCATACATGTTATAAATTTGCCTTAGGAAAAAAACAATAAAAGTGTCTGCATATATGTGTGAAACTAGTAATGCTGCCTTGTTTGGTAGAGAATAAAACCCGTCGGGGATATCTTTATTTACACTGTTCCGTATTATTGAGATGACGATAGGGTAAAAATGAGATTTGGTGCAACCTACAGCTTGGTTTAAACCGTCATTTTTTTTGCCACTGACCGTTCTTAGGCGGGAGCCATATTGTCATACATTGTTTCTTATTAACATGATTAACATTATAATTCTTGTTTGTTTGATGCGTGTTTTTGATTGACTGTGTTCTGTGTAATGTACATATCCTGTCCAACATTTTTAATCTACCTCTGTAGATATTGTTCAACCCCTAACACTCGCCTTATTGTGTACAGGCTCAATTATGAAACTAGACTTGTAACGCTTTTTTAAACGTGTTTCCACGTGGTCGTGTATTGGTGTGTAACTGATATCAAGTCAGAGTACTCAAATGGCAAATTTTCGGAACCAATCAGATTTATTCCGTAGTAGTTTCGTATAATATTTTTTGAAATATCTTAACATTGTGTGGTTTAAAAATGTTTGCCTTATATAAGGCTCGAAGGCACATTGTAGCTTTAACCGACTGCGCCCGGTATTAAATAGTACATAACAAATGCACGATCTGCAATCTGATTGGTTCCGATAATTTTGTATGTGAGCGATCTCAAGTATATGAATTGAATTGGGTTTTAAGGCTCATCAACACATGAAAGGTTATATGGCGCCTAATAGGAATGATCATGCCAGGCTCATCTCCATTTACATCAAGATAAAATATGTGGAATGGGCCTGAAACGTTCTTACCTGCAGAGCTGCAGAGTTGCTGCAAATTCTATAGTACACACTTCACAAGTTTCCACGTTTCATACGCGGTGTCATGATAAAGACCTTGAATGAGCCTGATTGTAAATGACAAAATGAATATGAATTGTGGGGTCCTACCTCTCTGCATGTGACGGTGTGTTTGTGAGGTTGCAGTGTTTGTATTCTACCCCGGCATCCACACGGAGGTCAAGTATATTATATATAGTAATAAACCCGGCTCCCGCCCCACCATAAGTCTTTGGTTCAATCTGCACGACAGTTCATGCAGTGTATGTGAATTCATTGAACAACGTGTCTTATTTTGTGACACTTGGAGTCTATAGAAATGGATTTAAGTGTACATTTTCTATTAACTATGACTTTAACAGTCCGGACTACTGGCGGAGGCAATTTCTCAAACTTGATTCCTTTCAGTGTCTAACTTTATATTGGATTAGTGTCATACTGGAAGAAAATCACGTTGATATTCATGCGCGGTGTAGTCGAAATAAGTAATTAAACTTATCTTGTGATAAAATACATTTTGGAGCTTTTAGAATGTGTATTTTTCTGGCTGAAATGACATTATTGACTAGTTTGTGAGAGCTAAAATCCACTTGCATAGCCGTTTGATGAACTTATTTATAAACTTAAACTGTTTAAAGCGGAAATAGAATACATATGAGATGTGTCGAATGAATGCAGTTTGTTCACGGTGTCCACAACGATGATAATTGTATTGTCGTAAATGCAGCATGACTCCTATTTTTCTCTGCAGCTTAATGGAGAGTAAGAAATATCTCTAAGAATATGTAATTAAATCTTATTTATCAACTTCAGTTTGAAAAATTACAAATTAAAAAGTTTGTAAATTGTACACATAACTCAGTGGGATATTTCTATTACTTCTGGTACACTCACATACCATGTCAATAATCGCAACGCTTCGGTATTTGAGACGTTTACCTTGTGGCAAAATCAAAGGTGTCCCGATAAGATGATTGAAGTTTTGGAATACTTGTATGGACAAACATTTAATATAACATAATATTTTTTAAGTTTTAGGAAGCTTGGTAATGGCCGTTTTGCAAAGGGCCACTCCAACGCAGATTAATTATGTCTTACAAATAATCTAGGTATTATTTCTGATTGAAAAGCACCAAGAACTATTTGATGAAAAAACTAAATATTGAATATTTCCAACCATGAACATTCCTTCTCTGTGGTTGTTGACATGTAAAATAACAATTCAGTGCATAAACCATCTAAAAAAGAACTAGTTTCCTCATCAATACCTTTATAGTAACATGTGTTAAAGGCTGCTCCAATGCATGCTTTTTTGTTAACATCCACGACCCAAGGGAAAACACTCTGATGAAAATATTCGTTATTTTGCGAAACTCAGTTAATTAACTTAGCATTATGTTACAGTCCTTGAGACTAACACCGATCTTTTATTTATTATTTCAAATTACAAATGTGCATAGACAAAAAGAGGAGAAAACTACGTATGTATCTTCTTTTATGGCGTAGTATTAAGCCACCGGTCAAACTAACAGGTACAAATAATGTACGCAAGGCGAATTTAATATATGGTGTACATTTCGTTCTCAGGCCTTATGTAAGGTATATTTATATTCTTAATAGTTCACTGTCCAATCAAACACAACTTAATCTGGTACATTACATGTAATTGAGTGCTGCTTCCATATTTATAATGGCGCTACAAGCATTCAGCTGTTATATTGAAATAGTTAACCATTGTAAAATATTGTTTTCAAGAAATCCATTACATATAGAACTCAGAAGTAGATTAAACGGGGTTGGGGTAAGACGGAATGGGAGAGATTTGAAAATGATTTCGAGGAATTTGACAAAAGTCAAATGTATATGTATAGCACGACTGACTTTCGAAAGATTCTTGATCTGCGTATAGGAGCTGTTTTACAGATGAATACAGTAAATAATATATATTAACCTATATGAACATGGTACGCTTTTGATTTTGGGATCATGTACAATTGTAGTCCAGTTTTACGTATTTGGTACTGTTTAGCCAATTCACTTGGTTTTAAATAGCATTTATATTTCGAAATAGTTCATGAATACATTTAACCGTAATGTAACATTAAATAAAGGATTTGAACGAAAGAAAATGCTATTTAAAACCAAGTGAATTGGAAAACGTTTTACAATAAAAAAGTATGTAACTCGAATCAGAACATACCCACACAAATTAAAAGCGTGTCTGGCATAACTGTGCATAACGGGGTAAGGGTATGTGCAACAACAGTGCGTGTTTCTTATTCGGAAAGACAAGTGAATGTTGCCAAGTCACTTAAATATACTTGGTAAACATATCTTTTCCGGTTTTCATGATCGAACTTAAACGTATATTGACTGCAAAGCAAACTGAATTGCCGTTTAACGAATTTCATATTCAGTATTCACTGTGTATCAACGTACACCGGGTATTGCCACAAAAAGAGTAGGGAAATTTGTAAACACGCCATGGATGAACACAGCAAAGGTAAGATTATTTTTTCCTATCATTTCTCTTTATCTACTGCATGAAACAATTAGTTTGCAGATGGATAACACTTATAATAAAGTATTGCACTATCCCAAATATCGATTGCATTGCGTATATTTTAAAATTGTACGAGAAAACTCGGCCTAATCACTTCATAATTTGTTATCACCGATCAGATTTCGAGAATAACTGGTTTATCTGGACTTCAGAAACGACATTTAAATGATAGGAAGTAGTTGTATGTAATAAACACCACCATTATACCAATGGCAGCTACTTGACCTTTTATTATTCTTGCGTAATTAACCATTACGTGGTCCGGGTTTTAACTTTCATACCCCATCCAAGCCCTTCTCCAAGAAGAGAAAACGGGCTTTGCTGGAGTTTGATATAAAAACCTTAATTTCGGCTTAAAAGGTTGGAGTATTGTAAAATTAAAATATTTAATACATAATAATTTTACACAAGTTATCGCATTTTTTCAGTAAAAAATGTTTTTAAACATGTTTTATTGTCGAAATTTCCGTTATAAAATCCTGCTAATATAAGCTTTCCCGCCGCTTAATGGAATTAAGCTGGGACCACGTAATGACAGAAATTATTCGAGGCCGGCGTACTGAAACTTGTTAAGCACAGTACTGAGACTTGCAAAATACTGCATAACAATACAAGTTTCAGTACACCGGCTTCGAATAATTTCTGACCTGTGGCTCCCCAAATCACTAAGTTTCGGTGTCAAGTGCCCCCCTATCAGCGTTTGAATCCTAGTTTCGGTGTCAAGTGCCCCCCCCCCCCCTCCCCCACTATCAGCGTTAGAATCCTCAAACGGTTTCTCTCCACTCTCCCAGACAAACCAGACGTCTGATCGTAATAAGGGCACCACAAATACTAATAGAAACTATAGACCTAAAATTAAACATGCCGTCATCAAAGTCATGAATATCAACCTGCAATGAATATCAACCTGCAGTCTATAAACAATAAAGATAAGAAAGATGAATTCCATGCACTTATTGACCGAGCCCAACCAGATATTGTAATTGGTACCGAGTCAAGGCTGAACTCAGATAGATATACATAACTCTGAAATCATCCCAAATGAACTGAACTTTTAAGTCTTTAGACGAGACAGAGGTTCCCGAGGTGGAGATGTTTTATCCTTGTAAGCAAGAAGTACATGTCCCATAGAGAACAGCAAATTGAAACTGACTGTGAGCTGCTCTGGGTCAAATTAGGCTCTAAACCACTACACATTGGAGCATACTGTCGACCACACGAGTCGGACTCTGCAAGTTGTGACCGGCTGAAATTATCCCTAGACCAGATAAGCCAAGCAAACTAGCACATATACGCCCTCCTAGGTGACTTCAACTTCCCCAAATTCACATGGGACAACAACAATCCATGCATCAAAACTGACTGTAAGTACACTGCCTTGTATAGCAGTTTCACTGATATAATAGAAGAGTCCAACTTAACCCAAATGGTAACTGAGCCAACAAGGAATGACAACATCCCAGACCTATTTTTCACGAACAACCCCTGTCTTGTCAGCAAAGTCGATATCATACCCGGTTTAGCAGACCATGACACGGTTGACGTACTGAGATAAACATAAAACAGCAGGTAAATAAAATTATACCGAGAATAATGAACATGTACAAAAAAGCAGACTGGGAGTCTTTCTCAGAACACAGATGTCATTCATGAAAAATCATGAGTCAAAGTCCATAGACAAGCTCTGGACAGAGCTCAAAACTGCCCTATTATCGGGTATTGATAAATATGTACCCAAAAAGACAATAAGCAGTAAGCCATCTTTGCCATGGATGACAAGAAACCAGAAGGTATATAAGAAAGCGAGACCGCCTCTTCCAATAATACTAAACAAACAGGACACCTCGAGTCAGACAGGAATTCCTTGACAAGAAACACCTGGTAAGAAACAAAATAAAACAGGCAAATGACCGGTACATCAATGAAGTACTTGGAATTTACAATACCGAGGAAACCCCAAACACAGGTAAGTCCCCATACTCCACGAAGAAGATGAACTCCCTTCTGAACAATGCTAAACAGGACTCAAAAGGCATACCACCACTCAAGAAAGAAGGTAAGTTATTTATTGATAATGCAGAAAAGGCAAACATAATGAATGAACAATTCCAGTCAGTGTTTTCGCCTAAATCTCCAATTAACCTCAGCCAGCTGGCCCAAATGGAAGTACAAGAACAACTAGACAAAGGTAAGTTCGACCCGTCAGCAGTGCCACCTACAAACATATCGAACCACCCCATTATGCCAAATATCACGGTAACTGAGAATGGAATCCTAACACTTCTCAAGGACCTTAAGCCACACAAAGCTAGCGGACCGGACAAACTAAAGCCACCTGTGCTACATCAACTACGAGAAGCTATTGCACCAATGATACAGGTAATATTTCAGCGATCCCTAGACACTGGTAGAGTACCCACGGACTGGAAAGATGCCAACGTATGCCCAGTATTAAATAAAGGTGACAAAAGCTTAGCCTCTAACTACAGGCCCATATCCTTAACTTGTGTACTGTGTAAGGTACTGGATCATATTGTTACAACAAACCTAGTTACTCACCTGGATGCAAACAACACCCTGTATGACCTCCAGCATAGATTCAGGGCCAAGCGATCATGCGAGACCCAAATTGTCATGCTGATCCTTAGCTATCCCGAAACACCATAGATGGCCGACAAACCGACCTTGTCCTATTGGACTTCAGCAAGGCCTTCTACAAGGTAAGCTATGAGAAACTTCTTCTCAAGCTACACTAATATGGTATCAGGGGTCACATAATCCAATGGATCAGAGCATTTTTATCAAGTCGTACACAAATTGTAGTACTCGACGATGACATACCCATGGAAGTCCCAGTAACATCCGGAATTACTACAAGAATCAGTACTCGAACTCATCCTATTCCTGGTCTATATAAACGACCTACCAGACACTATTAAATCCAAGGTAAGAATCTTTGCCGATGACACAGCTTTTTGTCTGGCAGTTTCCTCTCTCCAAGACGCTCAAATACTCCAAGAAGACTTGAGACGGTTAGAAAATTTGGAAACAAGACGGGACATGGAGTTTAATCCAAGTAAGTGTACTATCAAACAAATAACACGATCAAGAAAACCCATCCCATCCCAGTAAACCCTACATGATCAGATTCTCTAAACCGTTGAAAGTTCAAAATATCTTGGAGTGGATATAAGCAACAATCTATCATGGAATGACCACATCATTTGAACAACCACATCTACAAACAGGACACTGGGGTTTGTAAAGAGGAATATAAGGTCCAAAAATACAGGTATAAGAGAGGTCGCCTACCAAACACCAGCGCGCCCCCTTCTTGAGTATTCTTCCCATGTCTGGAGCCCCCACACAAAGACCAACATAATTAAAATAGAAATGGTCCAAAAAAGAGCAGCTCGATGGACCGTAAATAACTACTCCCAACACGCCAGTGTCACTGACATTCCGGGTCAATTATGATGGAGGTCCCTTGAAAACAGACGATCAGATGCCAGGTTATGTCTCTTTTTCAAAATAGTACACTGCCTTGTTGCTGTACCCATGCCCCCATATGTCATACAGCCCATGAAAATTCCCCACCAATCCCACCCTCTTGCCTTTGGTCAAATACACACTACTGCTCATTAGTGTTGTTCCGATTAATCGATTTAATCGATCATCGATCAGTTATGCCTTTGATCTGATTAATCGATTACAATTTTTCATGATCGACTTAACTCGGATATTGAAAAGTATGGCTTATTTCATTCTCTTGTACTAAAATATACAAGAAAATAAAATGAGTTAATTTTGCAACAAGTAATCACATATTTATAGTGGGTATCACAAGTTACTTTTTAAAATATAAGTTGGTCAGTTTCATTCAGGTCCTTTATTACCAGAACATACTTGAAATGTGATTCTTTTCTTCATTATAGTCTGAAAAAGGCTTACACTTGTCTTTTATAGCAGCCATGTTTAATCGATTAATGATCGATCATCGGTCGGTTAAATATTCTGATGATCGATCATGAATTTTCAGCCGATTCCCAACACTACTGCTGATTACTACAGTATTCGTACTTTCCCCTTGCAATCGTACAGTGGAATAGACTACCAGCCTATATTGCAATGCTGCCAGACTTAAACTCCTTCAAACTGGCAGTTTGCTTAGTCACCCATTCCATGCCATAGACAGGAAGCTTTGTTTTGTTTTTACTTTTAAAAATCACTTTGTCTTCTTCAGACTTTTAATATTATAAAACTATCATACTTTTATCTCACTCTCACTTGATTTTAAAACTATTTTATTTTTATTTTTAATACTCATACTGCACAGACGCGCACCTGCACATAATCCCCGTGGAGGGGTGCTGCAGCATCAGTAGATAGATAGATAGATAAATCGTGTGCGTTTCAGACATTTGGAAAAAAAACAATCAGTGAAACAGCAAAATTAAACGCAGTATTATAAATATTATAATTATTACAAATTATGCAAAACAACAACAACAACAACAACAAATTTTATAATATACACGAAACATCAATTAATTAATCTTTGATTGTAATTATAATAACTAATTGACCGTAATTATTTTCCGTCTCGGTAAAGTAACCATTTTATGACAAAAAGAAGGAAGTCGCAGTAGATGCAAGATGCAGTCCAGTCCCCAAATACAACTCCTGCAACTATAACAAAAATACGATATGTTTGCACAAAAGCATCATGCAGAGTTACAAAATATATTCATTAACGGTTACATACTGACAATGAACTTCAATAAAAAGGGAGATACATTACCTCAAAAGCAGACGATGCTGACTTTGGTTGTGATCAGGGCTGTGTTTATCGTTGTTTGACACGTTTATGAAATTAAAAAACTTATTCTGTATATCAGTAAAGATATATGATATTGTTGCTTATAACTCGTAAAACAATGATAAAAATTAAACCCGTGTTCATGAAAAAAAAGGTTTCTTGCCCTCGGTGTGTCCAATTTGACATTTTGTATCTATTCGGTACTCGCAATATCCGGTGTACGTTGATACGCAGTGGTATTGCATCTTAAGTAAATAAAAAGTCTTTCTCAGACATGTTTATCAAATGTAAACTACCTGCATACAGCACATTAAAATGTGTTATAACATTTCCAAACAAGTATATCAAATACAATGCAACTGCTTACATTTCTCCTTTATCTGCTACTTCTTCTATCGATATTCGTCTTATTCTTACACAGCAATATTCTGTTACATTCTGTGTTATGTAATGTTTTTATTTCAGGTATCGCATTATTATATGTTGTAGCCTGTGTGAAATAAAATTAAACAAAATAAATTTAAAACAACAACAATAAAAATAAAGAAGTACAGATAAGGTAGTACATACTTATGCCACAATGTAGTTGTAAAATTTAATTTTCACCAAAAACATTTATTTGAAACAATCATATTGTCATTACCTAATGGCAATTTTCACAATGAAATCGACATTGTTTACATCACGTGACATACATTCTTTGACATGAACAGAAAAGTGCACCAATCACAAACGAGTATACATTACACGCCCAATATGACTTTACTACACGTCAATATGGGCGAATATTGGCGTTTCCTGTTACATTGAAAGTAAACGAGCTTGTAAATGCGTATGCAATAATACACAATACCTTATACATCACCTAGTCAGAAGGCCCGTAGCTATGTTGAGGCACACCGAGGCTAGCATTTTGTCCCGCAAGAAGATAACAAACACAATAAACGTTAATTAGCGCATACACATTTGGAAACCCCCAAAGATTTGTTTCAACTTGTCTCGGTTATTTCTCACCTCTTGTTACGTTACTATAAAGAGGGTGCTGATAGAAATTAGCTAGCATTTACTGCGTTAACATCCATGTATGACACTATCAGTTTACATCATAGATGAATATATTTAGATGAAAAAGACACGTTTTGAATTAATTATTTAATGTAGATATATGTTAACACAGTAACTGATGTATAACGAAGTAAATATATTAATACGAAAACATCAGTGATAGTATTGATCATGTTCGACGCTTCATTGTAAATACAAACGTCTTTGTGCAGAAAAAAAAATTGAAACCGAAAACACGTGTCTTTAAATTATTTTTATTATTTCTTTATTATAGTATTTCTGACCATCCACATTTAGTTAGTCGATATAACGCTGAAGTATCCCTCTTTGTTTATTAATTTAGTGTCTTTCTGCCTTTCTGCATATTTTCGATAGAAGGTGCATCTGTATCAGCCAATCAGAAACAATACCAGAAACAATACCAGAATTTCGGCAAACTTCAAACTGTTTTTAGAAACGCAAAACGGCCAATGTGGATTTAAACAAGTAGTTAGATGCACCATACCTTACTCTGTTCATAATCGTCATTTCAAAACCCCGGGAACATGTCCCTAATATTAAAGCAAACGGATAAAGCGGGTAATTTATAGAGACACTTTACACTCGTATGACGTCATGTATAAATCTACAAATCCAACCAAACACCCGCTGCGGCTAGATTAAACTCGATTGCTAGGTCCTAATGACCGTTTAGATGTCTGATAATGATAAAAGATAATCGAGCGCCACGTTTGTGCGTATCTGATTGAAATATAATGGGAATAGGTTACATTATTGTCATTTCTGTACTATCTACTAATTAAGTTACTAAGCGCAAATGAATTTCATATTTCATAATGGAATGTTTATACATGTACTTCAAAAATATCACTAAAAAGCACAATGGCACAGATCAATATCGCTGAATGGCCACCTTTGAATGTTACTTGCATTCCAGCGTTATTTTGATGTAGGGTTTTCACAGCAGGTTATCCTGCTACTACGTAATCACGGAGAAATTCATACGTTACAGCAAGACAACGCTACGAGACACACAGCATGTAATAGTTTTTGCTATTTGAGAAACAATAACGTTAATTTCATTAATGAGTCTGGATCTAAATTGGATATTTAGCACGGTGTGACGCTCTTATAGACGTGTTCGACGTTGCTATATTCAGCCTCTAAACTTCAATCAGTTTTAACAAGCATTGATTGAGGAGTGGGCAAACATTCCACGATCGGAAGTGAAATCAACAAATAAATTGGTTCTAAAATTCCAGCAAACCCTGTCATGCGAGTTCATTACGTTGTACCCATTTATCTCCAGAGAAATCAGCCCTGCGAGTGATTAGTTACTATTGAAGTAGAAATAAAGTACATTGATCACCCAGAGCTTGGTTTTTGCAAGATTATCACTTATTAACAAGGCAAGTGTTAATGGGTGTTAAACATGTTGAGTTTTTCATTCACTTGTCATACATGTACACCACTTGTAGTTCTTCATTTTGCTTTGACGACTGTGGTCCTTGAATGCTACATTTATTGTTCGACTATTATGTATTCCTATTTACTTTGCATACATTAGATACTAAACACAAGTAGTGTGCGTGTAGCGCAGTACACTTATCACCAATGTAAAAAATATAAAAAGATCGGACAGGGAAAGTAGCAATCAAGGAGGACAGTCAACCACAAAACACAGAAACAAACACACAAACAGACAAACACTCTCCAACACTTGGGTTTTCGCGTACATCAATACTAGGCTGCTGCTATAATCCTTGACACTGCGGGGATTTCATAAGTCCTGCAGTTTATTTTGCAATTGGTATATGTTTGTGTGAGAAAGACATATTTGCCTTCAAAATATGTGTGGCATGAATTCATGATTTATGCAAAATCACTGCTTAATCCAATTGAACAGAAAACAGTGCTGGCTTTTTGTTGCCGCAATAAGATACTTGCAGCATGTAGAGGAAAACGTGTATACTGAAATAAAAGATACTGTAATGCCTTGGTTATTACGATTTTATTGATCGATATAATTTATAGAATGGGAGTTCTTTCAACACATCAGTGCAAAAGTAGAAATACAAATCGAACAGGAAAAGTAGCATTCAAGGACGACAGTCAACCACACACAGAGAAACAAAAACAACTTTAAAGATGAATAAAATGCAAAATACGACATCATGAACACAAAAAAGGGTTGACAACAGTGCTACCGCCTTGGAACGGTCAGTGGCGCAAAAATGGCCGCTGGTGGTTTAAACCAGGTTTAAGGGTGCACCAAATCTCACTATTACCCTATTGTCATCCCGATAAACGGGACAGTGTAAATATAGATATCCCCACCAGGTTATAATCTCTAACAAACAAGGCAGCATTACTAGGCAATATAAGTAAAACATATAAATGATCATGTATATGTAATATTAAAAACAAAAGCCTAGAACGTCACCAAATAAGTATTCAGGTACTTGGCAAAAACCAGGGCAACAAGAGAACAAACCTTTGAGGGTATTAAAGTCAAACAACAAACGCTACCGTCCTATAATAATTTATGTAGACGTCATCATAGGATCCGCAATCTGTCCGGTCATGGCAAAGTCAAAGAGGAAAGCATATTGGCGAACTGTAAATGGGTCAAATTTGCGTGTCGAAATGATAGAGTCATAACCTCTTTTGACAATCTTTTAACGCGTTTAATAAAGATTGTATGAAAGTGATTCTGACCAAGGATCTTACGAAGTTTGTAAATCACATAACCATAGAAGTCACGTTGTGTTAGTCTTTGTTGCGGAAGAGTTCTTAAATTACCTTTATATTTTAAAAGCAGATCGCGGTTACGATAATACAGTTTTGCAAAGGTTTTTCGAAGTTATTGATAACGGCAGCCCTGCCGTGTAACACCGTTTATAGCTCATTCCGTATATAGCTCACCAGTAACCTTTATATGTAGGCATATAGCTCACATTTTCTACGTATATAGCTCACACCAAAGTAAGCTTTATACGGTGAAAAGGCATGGTCATTCCGTATATAGCTTATCACCATCTAAATACAATGCATGCTCTTCACGCACTGCACGCTCTTCACACACTGCATGCTCTTCACGCACTGCACGCTCTTCACGCAGTGCACGCTCTTCACGCACTGCACGCTCTTCACGCAATGCATGTTCTTCACGCACTGCACGCTCTTCACGCAATGCATACTCTTCACGCACTGCACGCTCTTCACGCAATGCACTCTCTTCACGCACTGCATGCTCTTCACACACTGCACGCTCTTCACGCAATGCACGCTCTTCACGCACTGCACGCTTTTCACGCTCTTCACGCACTACACGCTCTTCACGCACTGCACGTTCTTCACGCAATGCACACTCTTCACGCAATGCATGCTATACACGCACTGCACGCTCTTCACGCACTGCACGCTCTTCACGCACGGCTTGCTCTTCAGGCTCTCCACGCAAAAAAATATGTGCCAAGCAAAGAAAAAAACAGTTGCTCACTCAGGACGGGGTAGTTCTTCATCATCAACAGCAATAACACCAACCAGGGGCGTAGCGTGGACAAAATTGAAGTTACTCACGATACCTAAACGCCTACTTTGCGGACGCCTATTAGGACTTGCGCCCGTCCCCATAAACCTATAATAATGCTGCAGCTAAATTGCGGGGGGTTTAAATTACAAGAAAATTTGGGTTAATGGTAGTCTTAAATGGTGCATTCTGGTGCAATTCCAGGCATATTTTGTAATAATATATCATGACACTTTGACCATTGTAGTAAATGAAGAATAGACCTGAACCCTCCTAAAGCTTACGATTTTATTGCATTTTTCGAGTTTTAAATCCTTCAATTTTTCAGACATTGATTGTAAAGTTTACTCACGTGAGTAAATGAGTATGGCACGCTACGCGCCTGCCAACCGCTTAATATTAGTGCAACAAGTCTTTATCTTTAATATACTTTTATATATTTCCTGGAAAGATGAGGATCTTGTCGTTACAAGTCATATATCTTAAACTATACTTTAATCTTATATTTAGACTTTGATTCATGTATACATCATAATCATACTGGTGAGCTATATACTATGGAACGCCATGACTGTCTTATGATGTTGCCGATTAATATATGCAGTGCATTTCCCTTTTTATCACATGGAACTACTTGTATTCCGTATAATATACCCATTACGTATTTCCTTATATTAACCATGTGTAATACAAGGCGACCGAATCACTCGTCCTATATATCACTCCGCGTATTTACATAACAAACATGGCGGACACTTGGCCGGTAAACTCGATTGTACAAATTGATGGCAGTGGCCAAGAAGGACGAATAGTGAAATGTAAAAGTTCAACCGCTGGGGACATGTATACGATACAAATTGATGGTACAAATATTCAGATAGACCTACCCACTACAAGATTTTCTATCATCGATACAGATCCTGACCCCGCTCCGCCCACCCGGGTGCAGACGACACGTTTCGGTAAAAGTTCCGATATCGATGTAGAGAACATTGTTATGCAACAAAAAAACAAAAGCACCACGTCAAAAACATTTTACGATCTGAAATTGTTGAAATTGTTCCTGTCCAGCCTGTCGGAAAACCGTGAAATCCAGGACATTCGCCCTGAAGAACTTTGCAAATTGTTGTGCAGGTTCTTTGTCAGTGTCCGTAAATCGGATGGGACCAATTATGAACCGTCTTCATTGCGTGGCTTTTTGGGTAGCTTTGAACGACACTTGAGAGACCATTCATATGGGGTATCACTGATAACTGGCCAGGAATTCATTAAACTGAAACAAGTGTTGCAGGCCAAACAAAAAGAACTGAAAAGTGAAGGTCTCGGAAACCAGGCCAAAAAGGCCGATCCCATCACCGATCAAGAAATTGAAACCCTTTGGGAAACGCAGCAGCTAGGCGGTTTGTCACCTGAAAGTATTATTAATACACTGTGGTTCTTCAACACCGTTAATTTTGGCCTGAGGGGGAGTGACGAGCATAGGGACATGTGTCGGGGCGATTTGAAACTCTGCAAGGACGATGAGGGTCTGGAATATCTAGAGTTTCAGGAGCGCCAAACTAAAACCAGACAGGGTGCGAATCCACGGGATGTGAGAACTGTGAAGCCGAAAATGTGGGCCAATGTGGACAATCCAGAACGCTGTCCCTTAAATGTGTATAAAATGTATGCCAGCAAGCGTCCGTCAGATTATTGCAAACCCTCTGACCCGTTTTACATCGCAACACACACCATGCAATCTCAAATGAGGTGCGGGGATCAATGGTTTAAACGACAACCTATTGGACAAAATAAACTTACCTCCATTATGAAGCGTATGGTGAAATCTGCTGGCTTATCGGGTGACAAACGGCTGACAAACCACAGCGCTCGAAAGCATCTCGTACAGAAACTTTCTGAAAACAACGTCCCGGCGAACCAAATCGCTCAAATCAGCGGCCACAGGAGGATTGAGTCCATAAACAACTACAGTCATCTGAGTGAAATGCAACACAAAAACATATCCAACATCCTTACGAATACTAACACTAATGCTAATCCAGTTCAGTTTAATAACCAACTCGCAATGACAAAAAACACGATGTCCTCGGTGAATCAGTCTTCAAACTATACTTTCCATGGCGGTTTAAACAACATGTTCGCTGGCAACATATTCGGTGGCACATTTAATATTAACATTGCTCCTGCAACAAACACTATGCTTCCACAAGCTCCCACAGTGCAAAAACGTAAACGAGCTGTCATTGAGAGCGACTCGGATTCCGATTAATTTCTAAAACGTTAACTTTACACGGCACATGTATAATGTGTAAACTGTGACCTTCTGTGTTATGTGGGTCGTGTTATGACGTCATATAGTGACGTCATATTGAGACTTACTATAGCCTATGCTACTTTGTTTATTTAGATGAAATCGTTATATTCATGATGACAATTGTACTATTTTGTGTTATTTGTCTATTGACATTGTTAATAAGAATACTTATATTACATAGTTGAACTGTTTAAATGTCTTTTTTATTTGGAACTACTTCCTCCCGTCCACACTTACCAAATTGACGAAGTGGTTAGTCGGTTTATTGTTAAATCAAAGTACTTGAAGAATTGGATTTAATTGCAAGTTTCTTGTCGTTTTTGATCCATGTGATAAAAAAGATCTGACACTCGTTGTCATTTCATACAAAATTTTATTAAACTCGTCCAGGAATGTGTTATTAAGCTCGCCAGAGGCTCGCTTAATAACAAATTCCTGAACTGGTTTAGTAAAATTTTGTATGAAATGACAACTCATGTCAGATCCTCTATATATGTGGTAGATCATTCATAATATGCAGTGCATTTTTATTTATATGTGGTAAATAAATCTTTATATGTGGTAGAAAAGTATTTATATGCAGTAGATTAATCATTATATGCGATAGATAAGTCATTGTATGCAGTTGATAAACCATTATATGCGGTCCATTTATCGTTATATGTGGTGCATTTATTACTATATGCAGTAGTATATCTAATATATGAGTCACTAAGTAAAACTTAGCAGAAATGTGTTTCACCAACATAAATTAAGTGTCCACTTGATAACTAAGCTAAATTTTAGTTTTTACTTTAAGTAAATTGGTTTGGTGAAACATGTTTTCCTTACTTAAGAAAACTTAGGGGGTAAACTTAAATTTAAGTTTTTAAGTAGCTAAGTATATACTTAAGTATGTTGGTGAAATCGGCCGATTTCAACAACAATTTTTGAAGTTTTACTTAAATACTTAACTAAGTCACAGTAAAACTAAGCAAAAATGTGTTTCACCAATATAATTAAGTTTCTACTTAAAAACTTGGCTCAGTAAAAAACTTAAAAGCTTAATTAAATATGGACCGGGAATTTATCTATTCTGCAAACAGTGTAAATAAAGTACAATTATTTTTTACGTAGCCAGTCAAAAATCATGATCACCAAGATGCTTGCAAAAGATCATAGCAACCAATACAATACAAACGCATTGTAACTGCTTCTTTTTTTCCCATCATTTTTGATAAAATAAAGCATTTTAACTGTATCTGACCTTTGTTTTATGTATTTGCGATGTTGCAGATACATTTGTGTACATGTGTCTCGTTTATGGACATGAATTTGTGAAAAAAGTTGAAGTAAATAGAAGAAATCTATTGTCTATTGTACTTCCCATTGTAATTTTAGCTTGACAAAAATCCTTGAATACATTTCTAAAAGGCAAAAGATTCATGTAAATTTGATACCAAATGATAGAAAAGTGACGATTTGTGCATTCAGAAATTTAGCATTCACAGTTCACATTTAATATAAAATCACATAAAGGATAAATAAAAAGTAAGTATGTGACAATAGCAGACAACCCCGGAATGGTCTGTAAATAAACACAAACTGTTTTTTTATAGGGTGCACCGAACGTCACTATTACCTTATTGTTATATCCCCTCCAGGCTATATCATTTAACAAACTTATCATAAATAATAAGCGATATAAATAAAACACAAATATGATCATGTTTATCTGATCAACCTGACAGCATTTTAAACATGTAATTTCATTCCGGCATATTAACAAAATACCATCATTCTTTATTCAGCAGACCCTCAGCCAGAAAACTAAAATATTCCGAGTTATGTCTTATAGAATGAAGAAAGACTTGCCGCATTGTTCTCTTTAAATATGCCATTTACATTTGCATAATGTTAGAACAATCTTGATTTACGTTTCAATTATTCAACAACTTCCTAATTGCATCACGTTTTAATTCTCAAAAAAATTAAGTCTTGTTTCTAAACGGAAATCTTCTCATTCTAGGTATATTTTCGAAAACAAAAATATTCACTTAAAATTGGTGTTATAAATGTAGGTGATATGGATCAATTAACACACGTTCAAGGAAAATATTTTAAAAACACGTCGCACGTTTTATTTGCGATGAACGTGTATTTAATGTAACATTCAAAGCAACCCTAGTAATGCATAGCATATCCACAAACGACCATTGGGAGGATACATTACATGTAAAAACCGATTTCATATATCAAGATGGGTGGGTTACATCACTTCAAAACTGTTTAATATATTAAATGGATGTCTTGATGTGAATCCACAACATTCATTATGTGAACCTGTCTTATTTCCATTAAACGATGGGAAAGCTTATATTAACAGCATTTTATAACGGATATTTCAACAATAAAACACCTTTAAGAACATATTTTTACTGAACAAATGTGATAACCAGTTTAAAATTACCTATTACATGTTTTAATTTTACAATTTGCAAACATTTTAAGCCGAAATTAAGGTTTTATTTTTTGGAGAAGGGGTTGGATGGGGTATACAAATTAATACTCTGACCACATAATGGTATACGCTTAAAGTTGATCATACGAGTCCGTAATGCAAGTAGGTATACAAATCGAAGTGGAAATATAATACTCACAGAATACAGCTGACCAAACATGCCAAATCGCGCATACAATACAAACAAAAATTACAAGGAAGAAAGAGGCATATTATATGACACCACACATATAAAAGTGTTGTGACACCACCCATATAAAAGTGTTGTGACACCACATATATAAAAGTGTTGTGACACCACCCATATAAAAGTGTTGTGACACCACACATATAAAAGTGTTGACAATATGTGAAATACCTTGAATTGAATTGAATTGAATGTTGTTTAACGGCTGAAATACCTTGAAACTGTCAGTGAGAAAATGGAAACTGGGAGTTTAAACCATGTTCAGGTTTCACCAAATCTCAGTCAAATGTTTGCCTTCCCAATAAACCAGGAACGTATAAATAAAGAAATCACCGCCAGTAGGCTATATCAGTGGGAGCGCCAAGCCGTCGCGGAGGGATATTAACTTAAAAACGTCACGCGCAAAATTTTTAAGTTTTTACGTGTTTTGTCGATTCTTTTTTATTAAAAGCTTTTACAAATTACCGATCGTTTCGAAAATTTATGTGAAATTTTAGCTTTTAATCAAATTGATAATAACAGTTTGTTCTTATAGCGAGAAAAAAGACGAAAACATTAAAGTCAAGAAAAAGTCTTCCTCTACAGGCCTGTAAAATTTCATCAAAATTTGGAAAAAGTACTTTTTTCTACCCAAAAAAACGTTTCATGACCGTTCATAAAATTACACACAGAAAAGTGAGACTCTCTTCAACCGTGTGTTTCATACAAAAAACTTTCAGAATCATATTTTTATCACTACAATTAAAACATAATTTATACTAGCCATTTCTACGGTGGCATAGAGGTGACATGTGTATGTTTGTATTTATCTCGTGCGCACGAGATACTAAGTCGTGCTCACGAGATACTAAGTCGTGCGCACGAGATAACTAAGTCGTGAGCACGACTTACTAACTCGTGCGCACGAGATACTAAGTCGTGCTCACGAGATACTAAGTCGTGCGCACGAGATAACTAAGTCGTGAGCACGACTTACTAACTCGTGCGCACGAGATACTAAGTCGTTCTCACGAGATACTAAGTCGTGCTCACGAGATACTAAGTCGTGAGCACGAGATACTAAGTCGTGAGCACGAGATAATTAAGTCGTGAGCACGACATAATAAGCCAATCAGAATACACTTTACATACATGGATGCTGTTTGAAAATGGCTGATAGCAGAGACGATTTTATTGTATTATACTTTAATGCAGGGTTAACGTATGAAGAAATTCGGTTCCTTTTACGCGACCAGCATGATATAAACATATCACTCAGACATTTACATAGAGTGTTACGCGGATTGATGTTGCGACGAAGAATCTAAAGTGACTCTCGTACTGTGGTTGACTTTCAATTATTTCTATGCCTATTAGGCGTATTCGACTGGCGACTTTCTGTTGAGCAACTTTCTTTTCAGAGGTCCAACAGCGTTGAGTTTCGTACTCAACGGTGTGACGTCATACTACAAGTCGAACACAAATATGCTCAACGAAGCTGTCGTGCTCAACAAAAAGTCCCAGTCGAATTCGCCAAATGAAAAACTGAATGAAAACACCAGGTTGTGCATACTGTGGCTTATACAGTTAGGCCAGAGTTTTTTTAAATTTTGAAAACCCAAATAAAAATAAAATTTGAAATCGCGATTTTTATTTTTTATTTTTTCCCCCTCATTTGCTGTCGATAATGTTTTAAAAATAAAGTTTATCAAAATGTTATCTCATTTTTATCAAAATCTCCCGTAAACCAATTAATAAAAAAACTCTGGACTTAACTAGCAATACATTTGCATAATAATATGCCATAATATTATAATGGTGATCCAAGTTTAAGTATTGAGGTTAAAAGAAATGAAACAAAAAGACACATTTACAAAATGTTATGTCTGCAACCTAAGAACAGACAGTGTAAATTTGTATAGAGAAACTAATAAAAAATATTTCATAACAGATGCACACAGATGTTCCAGAAAAAGACTAGTGAATGTATTAATGGCACAAAGCTACAAGAGGGCCATGATGGCCCTGAATCGCTCACCTGAATCCATGTTCTGATTTCATTAAAAGTTACTATTTTAGCTGTAGTGGCCATCTTGTTCAGCAGAGCTGAACAGTTTGAGTAGTTTTTGACCCCAGGGCCATAATTTGAGTAAACTTGGTAGAGGTACTCTAGGATATGCAACCAAATATCTGGGCCTTACAGTTTGGGACAAGAAGATTTTTAAGTTTTCCCTATATAACTCCATGTAAAACATGTGACCCCCGGGGCCGGGTCATTTTTGACCCCAGGGCCAAAATTTGAACAATCTTTGTAGAGGTCCACTTGGTAATTCTACATACCAAATATCAAAACTCTGGGCCTTACGGTTTGGGACAAGAAGATTTTTTAAGTTTTCCCTATATAACTCAATGTAAAACATGTGACCCCCGGGGCAGGGACATTTTTGACCCCAGGGCCATAACTTGAACAATCTTTGTAGAGGTCCACTAGGTGATGCTATATACCAAATATCAAAACTCTGGGCCTTATGGCTTGGGACAAGAATATTTTTTAAGTTTTCCCTATATAACTCCTTGTAAAACATGTGATCCCTGGGGCGGGGCCATTCTCGTACAACATCCATGTGTGTAAAGTGTATTCTGATTGGCTAATTATCTCGTGCTCACGAGGTACTAAGTCGTGAGCACGAGATACTAAGTCGTGCTCACGAGTTACTAAGTCGTGCGCACGACTTAGTAACTCGTGCTCACGACTTAGTATCTTGTGCTCACGACTTAGTATCTCGTGAGCACGATTTAGTATCTCGTGAGAACGACTTAGTATCTCGTGCGCACGAGTTAGTAAGTCGTGCTCACGACTTAGTTATCTCGTGCGCACGACTTAGTATCTCGTGAGCACGACTTAGTATCTCGTGCGCACGAGATAAATACAAACATACACATGTCACCTCTATGCCACCGTACATTTCCTTATAAAATAACCATCATTTTCATGGCCTACTTTTAAAAATAAATTTAGGTCTATGTTGTGTTATTGTAAAAATTATTTCTGTCAACAAACATGCGAAAGAGCAAAATGTCAGCTGTTTATCGATCGACTTCAATTTTTTTATTTTGTATCTCGATTTGTATGAAGATTTTAACAGCGAGAAAAAAGACAAGAACATGAACGATGAGTTTAATCCTTCCCCTGGCAGTATGTGAATTTTCAAGCGAATTTGAAAAAAGTACTTTTTTCTACCCAAAAAAACGTTTGGTCACTGTTTTACGCAAGCGTTTCGAACGTTGTTTTTGTGTAGTTTTGTTACACGGCATGGAATACGGCATGGAATACATCGGTCAGCTCTGTGTGTGATAAATTCTGAAATTACCTGATATATTGTAGTGAACAGACAGTCGATAAGAGACAAAATATCTCTGTGTAACCGAGGCCTCTTTTTTGAAAGTCTGTGAAATAGCATCTTTGAAACAATCTGTGTTATTAAACCGTGCCAGCGCCTTTACATCTGAGATACCAAGAACAAATGATTGGCAATCGATCACTTACATGTATGTGTATCCTGTATGTGTATCCTCCTCTCCCCACCCCCCCCCCCCCCCCCCCCCCCCACCCACCCACCGCCACCACACACAGAGTTTAACTCATCTTAGTGGGGTTCGGGGTCCCTCCCGCCCTCATTCAGTTTAACTTTTCCTAGTGGGGTTCGGGGTCATGCTACCCGGATTATGTTTTTTTGATGTTACAATGCGCGTTCTGACGTATATTTCAGAGTTATAAAACGTTAGATAAAGGTAAGTACACACATGTACCTGAAAATACTCCCCCCCCCCCCACCCCCCCCCATCACCACCTTTTCGATTTCCGAGTTAGACGTAGGGTCGGGCGTACCGTGCTTACGCAGAGCTACGCCAATGACACCTACCATCTTTTATGAAACTATATAAGTACCAATCAGTAAGGGATGGGCAGAACCCTGCAGTCTATAGGGTAATAACCCTAAACTTAGTATCCTTTTGTAGAATTTTTTTCTCAATAAAATTCGGATTCGGCCGGGTTAGCGATGACCAAGACACTTTCCTTAGTCTCGTCCGTCGGATGGGGACGTAAACCGGGTGGTCCCGTGTATCGGTTTATCCTCCGAGCACGTTAAAGAACCATAGGAATTTATTCGATAACAAGAGTAGGGCAGGTTCCCAGATTTCTATGTATTCCTTCCCCTCTCTCTGGGGCGGCTCTAAATAACATATACTGTGTTGATGAGCCGTTAAACAACATTCAATTCAATTAAAACGTATATTGTCTCGTGGTCTAGCTTGTGTGTCGTCTCAACATGGGATTAATAAGAGCTATTAACATTATATATTTACTTATATATATTTAATACTATATTTAACTTATAAATCGGTTACTGTGCAGCTTCTTCTATTTTTTTATTTTTTAACGTACTTAAAATCTTAAGATGGTCGCCAAAATGAGAAAAGCATGAAAAACAGCATCATGTATTATAACACACAAGTCTGTCATGTGCTTTTGTCAGCAAGGACATTTATCATTCCTGATTTATTTTAAATGGATTGGAGGCGGTCTGGAAGACTATAGGCGTCTGTTCAAATACGTAATGCGTTTCATTTTCATATTCAATGTACATAATATTATGCTCTAACCACAACTTTGCCAAAATAAAATTCATAGTTATTGGACATGTCAATAGCATTGAATAATTGCTAAGGAAGAACTTTATACATATTTTCATAGAGTAAGAGGATCTTACATGAGAGCTGACAGAGCTTAAAGTGACCCCTAAGCGTCTGCCATGTCCACTGGCACCGATATATATATTATAGGGAGGTCAAGTGTAGTTTAAATGTTGGATATACTCCGGTTTAATGAATTCATAAGTCATTCAACTGAAAAAGTGATCATTTGTTTAATAGGCATGTCAAACATATAATACACACTGGTAATGGCTGTGAGTGAAATGTATAAAGTATTGGTGCAATATTATCAACAGTTTAGTAATATAATAATAACTATTAGCTTTGCACTATTCTAGTATTAATATTAATGATTGCAAAAATGTGAACTATGTAGAAAAACTAATGGGACGCTGCGAGTTGTTAGCTTTTCAACAAATCAAGATTGCTGTGTGTCCCTTTAAGGTTCATAATTAATATGTTAATAAATCAAGTTACAACCCTATGCTGTTGTTTTTTTAAAGTTGTGTCACAGGTTTTGAACATAGTTCAGCATCAACATGTATTCTCCGTTATATGTACACGTAACAGTCAGTTCAATAAAACTGTGTACTTCAACGTCTCAAATGGGATGATGAGTGTTTTTTTATTGAGTATTAAATAAGCACATCACTCTCATTGGCATGGATGGCAGCACTAAATGCACGTGGGAGGAAACTAGCATGCACAGATCCTTGTGAAAATCTTGAGTATCAATTAGTGTTGAGAACAAGAGCTGTAGATATAGTTCCAAGATAATCCATTCAATTTATTGTTCAATACTTGAATCCATTAAAGTTGTATACCGTAACCTTGTGTTGTGAAAATGGCAAGCATCTTGTCTGAAAAATAAAGAAAATGCAAACACTGAGTATTACAACTTAAATATCTGCTGTACATGAAATACTAAAACTTGATCACTTTTAATAATATACAAAATATGTATTTTATATAGAACCTATACAGGCCAAATACTATACAGGCCAAATAAAAAAAAAAAAAAACCTGTGTTTACATATCATTGTCAATAAAAGTGGGCCAGTATATTTATTTGGTATCAAATATTTACTTGTTATCATTTTTTTACTCCATGAATTATATTTAGACCACAAGAACATTAAATAAAGAAAAATCTGACTGGCTGCAGGCTTAAACGTATTAAAACAGATTATATTATTTTTTTACCTCAGAATAACTGATTATCATTTTATTCCCAATAAAAAGAGAAGTCAGCAGTGTATTAAGGGTGTTGGTCTGGTTTAATACAGTAAACACAGACCTGTATATTTAATTCGGTCTTAGTCAATATAAAATTTACTGAAAAAGATTACCAAATGTTTTGTTTTTTTAATACTGAGAACGTTACATGTATTGTTTAAGATCCTTTTCATGCTTTAATACTGTCTCTCAGTTCCACCTTTCAAGGTAAGATTTCCAGGTGTTTTAACTAGATTTATCTAATTATTATTATTTTATTATTTTTTTGGCATTGATGTGAAATGCACCATACAAATAAGTTCTGCTTACAAACCTCTATGAAATCCATCTTGTTTTTGTGAGCTCCTCCAACCTCACCTCACCTCATCCAACCAAGAGTCGCATTTCAGATCAGAATATGTAAGATGCAGGCATCATGTCTGTGAGACTGATGTCTCCCTATGAAAAAAATAATGACACAGTGTATAAACGCAATTGCCAAATTTCATTTGGATGTGAACATTTCGCTGAAATTAAATAATAATTAGATAGATCTATGTATTCAATTCTTATTTCTATGTACTGTTACTTAGAAAATGTGTTCATCAGGGCTTTTTTCCACAAAATTGGGAAGAGGCCCAGGCGTGTCAATTTTGGGGAAAATAGACCGAGCTTATTTCTCATTTTGGGAAAGATGTAAGATTTTACCAATTAAGTAAATTTGACAATACTATGCTTTATTTATATTTTCAGCCAACAGTTATGATAATTACTGTTTCTCAGGCAGAACTGATTCCACAGACAAAAAAAACACATTGCTGAATTAATGCTTTTTCTCAAATTCTGAGACACTGCTGCTTTCTGATTGGCAAATATTTCTGCCACAATTGGGGAAAAAACAGTCAAGTTCTCAACTGGGAAAGAAGCCTTTTAGAGGGGTCTCTGTTACATAAGGTAAAAAAGCCCTGTTCATGGTACACAGATCACTTTAGCGGAGTCAATCACATAAAATAGAACTGGGATGTACTGTAGTGTATATTTTGTTTTTAATTGAAAACCAAGTGTTGCAGTATTTAGCATTTCATTGAACACATATTAAGTAGGGTTTGTAGAGAAAGTATGCGGGTGGGACGTAGAAGAGAGGGGAAGGGGGTTGTGGATAGTGGTGGGGCAGCAGGGCATTTTTACCAGTTTTGGGGAAGGGGCCTTTTGCTCTTAATTGGGGGTGGAATACATAAATGGGGAATGAAATTTCCAAGGTAAGTTTAAAAAGTGGGGAAGTCTGCATGCTTTTAAAAGAAATGAGAGTGGGGAATGG
>JAWPHD010017950.1:0-42169 GCA_037043455.1 Cyrtodaria siliqua
GACATATTATATTTTTTGTGTTATTAGGTCTGTGGAATTGTAATAACGTCAAACAAGAATAGCAATGGTCTAATGTTAAACTATATCCATAAAAAAGTCCTTGCTAAACTTTTTTTGTTCAGTATATGTGGGTAATGAAGGCAAGTTATTCCAGCCGTATTCGGATAATTGCAGTAAGCGGGCAGATTGTGTACACGATTCATAAGCCATTGGCCGCTGTAGGGTATCACAGAATTAGAGGCAAATTAGTTCCAATCTCATTAAAAATCAGATCGTTATTACGCTCGATACTCTCTGCATAGCGACATAGTATCAAAGCTTATTAGAGAGACTGATTTTAATTGCGCTTTCAGTTTTCAGTCTTCTTTATGCTCTCCTATAATGAAGGAAATAAAGATATTCGCTTGCCGAAACGCAGAGACTCTTATATTGTTATTCGTAATTGCACATGGTAAGGTAGTAATGAATAGTTTTCTTTGAGTTTTTCACTTTGATAATGCAATCTTATAATTACACATGGTAGCAAATGAACAGTGTATTTGTGTTGTAATGCACGCTAACGCAAACGCATCCCATACATTGTGTAATTGTATTTCTGTGCTGATGGTACTCAGCAATATTGTTTTAGTAATTGCACATGGGAAGGTAGTCATGAATAGTTTCTTTGATTTTCACCTTGATAACGCAATCTTAGAATTACACATGGGGGGGATAGCAATGAAAGTTTATCTGTGTTGTAATGCACGCTAACGCAATACGCCATCCCATACATGTGGAGTAATTTGTATTTCTGTGCTGATGTGTACTTTAGCCACGTCGTGCTACATAGGGTGAATATGTAAATCCATATTTGTAAGGCTTGTCAAGGATTCGCCCACCTTTGATTCAAAATGTTTGGTAGCACAAATTGAGAAAGTGTCTGTAAAAAAAACGGTCATGGCTGTTTACGTGTCCGTGACTACTCTTTATTTGAATAATTGTTTTAACAACCCGTGACTTGGTCTGTTTATTATGTTAACTTTGTTACCAGTTCACTACCCAGAAATAATGCTATTTTCTCTCGGCACAGCTATTTTACGCGTGCGTAAAACCTTGCTTGTTATTATTTTTATTATCTTGAGGAGATAAATTAGACGACAAACAGAATGATTAAGGAATTAGCTCTGAACACTTGTCGATGGGAATTAGCCGTCGGGTTATCTAGACAAAACATGGCGGTTAGGTGATGGGTGTTGCTACCGGGTTCATGTGGTTGTTTTAAGCAATTCAAGTTGTTTTCCATGTAGGTCCTATGAAACTGATCGAGATATTATGTTCAGAAAGAAAATGTACGATAATACGCCAGGCCTGCCATTGCGGAGGCTTTGCGCCGGAGTTTGCTGGCTTTTCCTCCTGTTACCCGGCTTCTCGGCTTACCGGCTTTATAGTTGAAATTAACGGCAAAATGATACATTTTAGAGCAAAATTCATCTAAGTCATTTCTATTGACCCTGGATCTATGTGTACGAATTATCCACACTAATATAAAGGTCCCATATGGAGCATGGACGTGCGCAACCCAGATAATAATAAACTGTCAGTATCAATATAGAGCAATGCCCTTAAAAGCTACATCAAGCTCTCAGTCTCTGTATCAATCGATTTCTTCTTTGTAGGCGGGACTTATCTTGTTCACCAGCTCATGTCGAAAATCGGATAATTAAGCGAGCAAATAAACAGCAAGGAAATCATTTACTATATATCATCGACCAGTGCACATCTCACCTATACACAGGTAAACAGTGCTTTTTACAGAAAAAAAACGTTCGGGCGGGGGGGCTCTTTTTGGGCTCGAACACAGACCCTCTGGTTTCAAGTCAGGTGCTCTCTCTACTTGAACTATAACGCTAATTGAGAATATAGTATACTAACTACCATTTATTATGAGGCAAAATAACACATATTTGGAACGCAACTCAAGAGAATCAGTAGAAATATAGGACTAGTCCTCTTGTCGCACGTGTAAATTAACATAGCAGTTAATTCTGTATGTCATCAATGTGAAACTAATTCTTCGCCTCAAACAACCATATCGCGACTTGTTATTTAGCGCTTGATTGAGTTTTCTGTGTGCGCGCTAGTTTTTAGGTAATGCCTATTTAGTTGTTAAACATGTTACAACATACCAATAATAGAGTCGTGGTATAGTGGTTCAGCGTACATCCTCTTCAAACTTAAAAGTCCCAATCCCGTTCCAGGAACTACATTTTTTTGGTCACCATATATTCTGAAGCCGTATATTTATCGTGTAAATTAAAATGTGAAATTATTACCGCATCGATTGCTGCCTTATATATCGACTTTTGGGGTGGGGTTCGTCGATTTGAAACTACTTCACACGTGACTCATTCATATTCATGAGTTATTATCAGTTAAAATAGGACTGTGTAGCCTTTAAGGAGTATCCACACTTAAAAAAGGAAATATTAGGCGTGTTTCGAGCAGGTTTTAATTTCAGGTTCGTTCTTCGTAACATGACCGTAAACACGTATATAACGAGAGAAACGTATAACAGTTCGTCCTTTAAAACCCCCTGTCACACTAGGGCCGCGTGCTTCACGGCGATCCCTCACGGCTGTCAAGAAAAATGCAGAAACGCGAGGCGCGCGCAGTACGATCGCAAGCATCGCCGCAGCAACGCAGTGGCATCGCCAGTAGACCGATTGGGATCGCATAGAACGCCAAGCGACGGCGCGCACTTTGAGCATGCACAAAACAAACGCCGTCGCTCTGGCGTTCGGATAAGAGCGCAGTGGGGTCGCCGTAAGGACGCCATAGCAGCGCAGTAAGGTCGCTACAACGCACAGAGCTCCGCGGGGCGCGCACAGAGTCGCAGTGCGAACGCTGTGGTGTCGGTGGCGCTTCGCACGGAGATTGTACGCGTTCTCTGATGATGTCACTGCGTCTCTACCGCGCTTATACGGCGCGTCTACGGCGCCTTATACGGGAGTGTTATTTATTCTTACTGCGCTCTTACAAACGACTGTACGGGCTGTCACGGCGATCATTGCGCTCCCAATGCGCTCTCTACCGCGTCCCATCAGGCGTTTGCATGACAAAACGAACAAAATAGTATAAATTGAATTATAGTGGTAGTGCAAAACGAAACGTCGTCAACACGCCGTCAGCGCAGTGTGAGCGCCGTGAAAGCGCAGTGCACGCAGTGGAAGCGCCGTGAGAGCGCAGACAATCGCCAACAAGAACATCCGTAGGAACGCGATAGAACGCCATGGGAGGCTCCGTAGGCAACGCCTTGGTCGCTGTGAGGACGCCGTGACATCACCCATCTTCACGAAAAATACAATTTTCTTGCGATCTCACGGCGTTCTGGGAAATTAATACACGCCGTGCCAACGCAGTGGAAACGCGCTATTGTGTGACAGGGGCATTATAGTAATGTCGATCGATGTTGCAACATCAAAAACTACGTTGCCTTAATCATTGGGGAAAAGTTGCCCTACACGGGATTTGAAACTCTAGAAATCTGGATAGAGCAAGTTAATTTTAACTATATATTCGTCTGATAGTGAAAAATTATAGCATTCACTGTTTCTTTTTAAATATAAAATTAAAAAGAAATAGTTACAAAGTCATAACGTTCGCCATCTCTCTATTCTATCATACAACGTATACACTACCCAACTTTTATAATCGGTCACTTTTCAAAGAATTATATTTTTTTAATAATTCATGTTTTCATTTGAAATTTAACTGGCGTACGTTTAACAAATATCGCTAGCGATTTATAGAACTTAATTCTGCTTGATTTGGACTATAACCTTGTTCATAACTTAAAAAATATTGGTATGTGTTTCGGTGATTTCCAGTTTTTAGTATTCGAGTTATTTCAAAAAACCTGGGTGACCGATTATAAAAGTTGAGTAGTGTAATGTTAGTGTTAGCTATGACTTCTTCATAGTATTTTCTTCTTAGTATTTTCTAAACATTCTTTATCTTAATAAGGGCATTGATTTTTATTGATATACCAAGTATATTTCGAGATAATCGTGTTGTTGATTCTATTACCTAAATATTTCAAAAAATCCGAAAATCCTATAATTTGTTATAAGTACAAAACAATAATTAGAAATATGAGTTTCAACTACAACAAAATGGTGTCTGACCTTTGACTAGTAAATAACCTCCTAACAAATGCGGGTGAAGAAACATTTAAATTTTACTATGGTCCGGCCGGTCAAGTCATTACTGGTAATTTTGATATTATAGATAAACATATCGGCATTTGTTTTTTTAAAGGTCCGAATTATAGATTATCTTCCATGATTGATTTTAATGCATGTCGTGATCAGATCGCCCAATCCATTGAGGATTTTAGTATTAAATTGTGTCGTAGAGAACATGCTGACCTAACTCCCGTTCAACTTGCAAAATGACTAGATTTACATGATAGATACCCGTATTAACTTATATACGACTAACCCCTCCCTACTTCCCACTAGACCTAGGTTTCATTTCGTAATTTAAAATCGAATTCCAGGAATTTCATAATAAGTTAGTTTTAGTTCCTGCTGATAAAGCGGCTAATAATATAATTATTGTTGTCGCCTCCAGCATGTCCATTACGTCAGTGTTTTATCTCAGGAACTCGGAGTACTAATTAATATACTCCAGTGCAGTCTACTGAAGATAATGGTTGTTTCGGCGCATATCACTCAGTGCAAGATGTTCAAGGCTAGAATAGATGAAAAGCAAAACAGACTTCCAACGATGTACTGGATTCCCAAATTGCACAAACAACCATATAAAGCCCGTTGTATTTCCAATTCTAGTTCTTGCACCACTACAAATATCTCAAACTTTTAACATCTTGTCTTATTGCCCTTAAAGATCACTAAAACAATAGTGTGCTAAAGCTTATGAAAACTCTGGGATTAATTTATTTTAGTCTATTCAAAATGTATGTGACGTTCTTGATAAAATTTGCAAGCTTCATCTATAAGTGCATATGATTTTTCTACATTATATACAACTTTACCACACAACCTTATCAAAGACAAGCTTATTGCTCTCATTCAAAAAAACATTTGCTAGGGAAAATACTACAATGTTGGCCTGTAACAATATTAAATCATTTTTTTTACTAACAGTAGTTTGGACAATTACACTATTCGACTTGCCATGAAGTTGTGTATCAATATTTTTGTATTATATACTATTTTCATCAGGTATGTAACTACCGTTTATAGACAAATTGTTGGTATCCCTATGGGTACGAACTATGCACCCCTTGTCGTATATTTGTTTTTATATTGCTATGACAGAGATTATTTTCATGTTGAGTCTTTCACCAGATACCCAGGCAGATGTTATTGAAGTCCTTTTAATGACACCTCTCGGTATTGAACATTGACAACCCTTTCTTTTCTACTATGGTTAATAATATATATCCTAAAGAAATTCAACTTAACAAAGTAATATTTCCGATACTAACTCTTTCTTTTCTCGATTTGCACCTTTTTACCAATAATGGTGAAGTAATTAGCAAAATATATGACAAGAGAGATGCTTTTAATTTTGATATTGCTAATTGTCTCACGCAACCCACAGATATGCAATTGTTTAGATATCATTTAGATGGGGATGTTCACCGAGCAACTTCTTATGGGGTCCTTTGTACCTCAACGTGTTTGATTTTCTAGAACTTGTACTCGAGTTGTGGACTTTAAAATTCGTAATCTTTGTATAACTAAAAAGCAACTCATCAGGGCCACCGTTACCATAAACTTCGTAAAATCTTTGCAAAATGTTATTATCGTAACTCTGATTTTCTTTCCAATATAAAAGTAATTTAAGAACTCTTCTGTGACAAGGACTATCATAACCTGACTTCTACACGGTGACAAGTGTGACCGTATCCTTGCGGTGCTTGATGCGTGGATGTTATCATGCCGAATCAACACCGTATCCTAGATGTTTTTTCGACAAAATTCCTGAGGCAGGACTTTGCTTTTATTCGATTTTGCTAGTGTATTTATATCTTTTTCCAACTAAGTTGTTTTCACGGAACGCCGATATGCTATTGTTAATTTGCTTCTTCACATTTACCAAATGAATGATAAATAACGGGATGCTCGTTAAGCAAGATCGCAAATGCGGGAAATCTTGACGAAGGGGAGAGAAAATCCGTATGTTTTCCATCAGAAGATCGACATAAATACGTTTTAGAAAGTCCACGCCTTGTATATATTCAAAATCACATAATACTTGCGGTTAGAACAAGTTATGAGTCAGCTACATGAATGAAAATCAATTTATTGGTATTTTTTTAGAGTATCGCATCCTTTACAATATGGACACCACATCCTTGTTACGCATTTTGTTCTACACGCTTCTGTATATACATGTACAAAACTTCGGGTCGGAATATGTTTTTTGTCGTAAATAATTTAACCCTTTTATGCAGACTAGCAGCTTTGTATTTATCTTCTGGTGAATATAAGCAACATTAAACTCCACTGAACTCGATCTCTTATTTTTATCATCAGCTTTATATAAATGTTTAGGCCCCTAAATGATTCTATGTCCCATCTTCAGCTTTAAATGGCTGCCAGTACTGAGCTGTTATCTGTCATGATACTATAGAAACAGTGTTGGCGGTAGGAGCTTTTTCAGATAAGGGTGGAGTGGGTGTTGGTAGGATGGGTTGGTTGGTGTGGTCCGGACAACTAAACATTTAAAATAATTGCTTACTTGCTTACCCCGCCATACCCCGCCTCCCCCACCCGCTCCCCGACCCCTCAACACACAGACGCACACACACACACACATACACACACAATAAACCACACACACACACACACACAATAAACCATATAGTTCATACCTCAGTTTACTCGATACGGTTGATATAGTTGTAAACACATGAAGTCAGAATTGAGGAATTGCAGACTATATTTAGACAAGTTGATTTTTTTAAAATTGCACAATTTTCAGGTCGTATATCATGGCCAAGTATTTAATATGTTTGAATGTTGTTTTACGGCTCATAACATAGTATACGTGTAGTTTTTTAGAGACGCCCAAAACAGTGGGAAGGAACACAACGGAATATACGGGATCCTGCCTTCTCTTACTTGCGAATAGATTCATATGGATCTTTTAACGTGTCGGAGGATCCCGGCTTACGTCTACATGCGATCATTTTATCATTTCTTCTTGCATTATTTCTTCTTGAATTTCTTGAATTTCTTCGTGAATTCTGAAAGAATTTTGATCATGCTGAGCACACATACCTCTACTAATCGAGCCATTTCCTCCGCCGCTTATGACAAAGTGATTATTCCAGCAATCGAATTTTCCAAATTACCTGATAAAAATTATATAGTTTTGGTCAGTTTAGACTTTGTTTTGGGTGCTCTAATGTGCAGGAAGAATGATCGCTGACCTGGGGCATGTGTACATAAGCAAAAGTTCGTTCAGTATTCACGAACAAAATTTAATGACAATTTTCTATAATCTTTCGTTATAAATAAATAAACTGCATTTGTTTTTTATGAATTTAACCAGGGGGTGGGAGTTGGGACGGAACCGCACGCGCACCCCTAAAGCCTGCCAAAAAAACACCCAAAGCAACGTTTTTTGCCATTGTTAGCTCGACTACTCGAAAAATAAGAGAGCTTAGGTAGTCACCACGGTGTCGGCTTCGGTGTTTACAAGTCTGTCTCTACATGTGTTAACCTAGCACAACCAAATTTGGCCATGGGCTTCCTTATAGCCTTATCGTAGGGGCTGCATAAGTAATTTTGGTTGCTGTAACCCATGGGCTCCCATGGAACCCAAATTATGATTATAATGCCCTTTAAAATGTGTCCCATATCACATCAAATTTTGCGTCTAAGCTGTGTTTACAAATATATATATCTTACATTTCTTATCCTAGCACAACCAAATTTGGCCATGAGCTCTTATAGCATTATCATAAGGACTGCTTACGTAATTTTGTTTTCTGTAACCCATGGGCTCCCATGGAACCCAAATTATGATTATCCCTTAAAATGTGTCTCATTTCGCATCAACTTTTGCGTGTAAGCTGCGTTTACAGGTCTTTTTTTGTCCTAGCTCAGCTAAATCTGGGAATATGTTTCCTTATAATATTTTGTAAAGGGTTGCGTAAGTAACTTTGTCTTCTACAAATTCTGGGCTCCCATGAAACCCAAATGGTGATGACCAATAAAATGTGCAATAAAGGCAGATCAAGGTTTGCGTGTAAACTGTAGTATATACTGTGTCTACATCTCTTAAAATATTTTTCTTATGTCACCCAATTGTTGGTTTGCATCTTACAGCATTATTCATCTTATTCATACTTCACCCATATTGTGAACCGGAAACTAATTTTTTTATTTATTTATATTTTTACATATTTCTGTGGTGTTTTGGTCAATTTTTACACATATACTATTGCTAATACCTTCCAACTCGAAACACTTTTTTGTAGTGGTTTTTTTTTTGTGTATTGTTTTAGTCAACACACCCACCCCCATTTTCCATCCGGTCTTTACCTCAGACCCACTCCACCCCACTACTTACCTGAAACCCGATTGTTTTATTTGTTGTTTTGGTTTATCAATTCTACATCTATAGCTATGTTGCGCCATAGTCTACCCCTCCCCCCCCCTTCCACCCCCCCCCCCCCCACATGCCCCAACATATCCCCCGCCCCGCTCCACCCCTAATTCACCGACCATCCCCCAACACCATCACCCGAATGCTTTTTTCTTTACAAATCTATTCTATGTTGTTTTGTTTTATCAATTGATTAATTTGTTTCGCCCCCTCCCCCCTTCCCCCGCACCCCCCCTCCCCCAACCATACACCCATCCCATCATCACCACCACCCGAATGTTTTTTGTTCTTTTTTTACATATGTCTGTTGCTTTGTTTCATCAAATCTACACCTATATCAATGATACGTCCCCCCCCCCCCCTCCCTCGTCCCACACCCATCCCCCACCTCATCATCACCACCCGATTGTTTTTATGTTTGTTTTGTTACATATCTCTGTGTTGTTTTGTTTTATCAATTGATCAATATATTTCGCCCCAGCACCAACCATTCCTCAACGCCATCATCACCGCCACCCTAATGTGTTTTTTTGTTTTTGTTTTTTTTCTTTTTTACATATCCCTGTGTTGTTTGGTTTTATTAATTTATCAATATGTTTCGCCCCCAGCCCCCAACCATTCCTCCACCCCATCATCACCACCACCCGAATGTGTTTTTACTTTTGCTTTTTTTTTTGCTTTTTTACATATCTCTGTGTTGCTTTGTTTTATCAATTTATCAATATGTTTCGCCCCCAGCCCCCAACCATCCCACCACCTCATCATCACCACCACCCGAATGTGTTTTTCCTTTTTTTTTTCATTTTCTTTTTTTTTAGCTCGTCTGTTTTTGAAAAAACGAGATGAGTTATTGTCATGACTTGATCGGCATCTGCGTCTGCTGCGTCTGCGTCGTTGTCGTCTGCGTGAATCTTGGTTAAGTTTGGCGTTAAGTTCCACTTTTTTCAGTAATTCTTATAGCTACAGCTTTGAAACTTTGCCTAGTTGTTCTACATCATAACATCACACAGCAAATCAAGTTTCATAACTTTGCAAAAGTTATATCCCTTTTTGAACTTAGAATTTTGGTTAAGTTTTGCGTTAAGGTCCACTTTTTCAGTAAATATTACAGCTACAGCTTTGAAGCTTTGCATAGTTGCTCTACATCCTAACAGCAAATCAAGTTTTATTACTCTTTTATGAATTTTGCAACAGTTATGCCCCTTATTGAACTTAGAATTTTGGTTACGGTCCACGAACAGACGAGCGTCACCCGCAGGCCGTGCTCTTGTTTTACATAATTACACATCTCCGTGTTGTTTTGTTTTATTAATTGATCAATATGTTTCGCCCCCAGCCCCAACCATCCCACCACCCCATCATCACCACCACCCGAATGTGTTTTTGCTTTTTTTTCTTCTTTTTTTTTTTTTTACATATCTCTGTGTTGTTTTGTTTTATAAACTTATCAATATGTTTCGCCCCCAGCCCCCAACCATCCCACCACCCCATCATCACCATCACCTGAATCTGTTGTTGTTTTTTTAATTTTGTTTTTTACATATCTCTGTGTTGTTTTGTTTTATCAGTGTATCAATATGTTTCGCCCTCAGTCCCCAACCATCCCACCACCACCACCACCCAAATGTGCTTTCACTTTTTTTTTTCACCTATCTATGTGTTGTTTTGTTTTATCAATGGATCTATATGTTTCGCCCCCACCCATCAGCAATCCCACCACACCATCATCACCACCGCCCGAATATTGTGTGTGTGTGTGTTTTGTTTCATTTTATCTTCCATTATTTGGATATTAACATTTAAATTTAAACGCAATCATTTACATATAAAACAATTTAGATTAAATTCAGATATACAGATGAAATATCAATGAAAACAAAAATTAAAAAGGCCACAATAAAAAAAATGCTAGATTCTTATCACCTCCCTCCCCGAGTTGCATTTCGACCACAAATGACAGCAATTTTGAAATTAAAACTGATAAAAAAATAAAAAATAAATGAAATTTTACACCCTGTCCCAAATTTCACTTTAATTTGTATGAGATTCTAACAATAATTTTATATCCGCCCGAGTTTCCCGAGAAAATACCACAATAAAAAACATTATTGTGTAATGTATATACTCTCTCTCTCTCTCTCTCTCTCTCTCTCTCTCTCTCTCCTTATATTTGACTTAATGTACATGAAGGATGCGCTCCCTTCTTACCTCAGTATACGGTGCCGGTCTTATAATGCAATTGTGAACATTAATACGGGATGCGTTACACGATTGACCTTCTCATTTGTTTCCATGAAAATACAAATTAATTTAGCATACTGGTTGTCATTCAAGGCATGTCTAATGTAGCTAGGGAATAACAAACTCGAAATTAGATGCAACGCTTTTTGCCAACTGAAGTGATTTCACATCAAAACTGTTATTTAAATTTGATTTTCAGCTCCTTGAAAGAAGACGCAGCCTTTTCAGTTTTCTGTATTTCTAAAAGGCTTCAAAATTGTCGCATATTTATTGCATATATACATAACTAAGATGTATAGGTTCCGTTAACGGTATCGTTTTTTGGACGGTGCCGTCAGGCATCCGTCCTAAGTAGTGGGAAATCTGGGGCACAACGAATTTCTACTAGAAACCAACGATACCAGTTACAGCAGGATAAAAGTAGTACCATTTGCAAAGCTGTAAATGGGCAAAATATCCGTATATTGACAAAATATTGATAAATATGTAAGCGTTGGTAAAGTGATTTTAACTTAAGTTTAAGCAATACACTGTTTTTGAAGGGATTTGATCCTGTAAAAATTAATGCACAAATGTCTTATAACGTAAACTAAGCGTCTGCGTGAGGTTGAGGTTAAAAGCCGTACCGTACCCTACATCCCGATATACATTCGCAACATCTCGTATACTGCTTCGCAGCATTACTCAAATGTACATATTGGTTACGCCATCGCGCCTTAGATTCCCGCCAAACCAAATATGCATTCAAAAGCAAAGTTATCATCCAAATGAGGTAATGTCATTTAGCCGATTGCTCCATCACTAATTTATATACATGAACGCAGTGATAATACCTTCACCTGCGTTGTAAAAAACAAACATGCAACGCAAATAATACACAAACACGTAGGGCCAACGGCCATATTGTTTACATGACTAATCAGCAATGTTTATACCAATAATAAAGAATATCCTTGGCAAACATTTGAAAATCTATAGATACTTTGTCTGCAAAATATTGATTTTGATGTAATTAAACTTTTTTAATAATTAATAATAATTTAAATAATTACCTGTACATCAATTTGATTATCATGATATTTAAATGAAATCTTGTAGATTATATAAGTATGTACCACAGACATCTCTTATATTGTTTTGGTTTAGCCATATCGCCACCAACTCTGTCATGCATAACTGAATCTGAATGGTTTTTGAAAGGAACCGAGCTCTCATGTATACATATGTTGTGGCCAACTTTCTCTGACAATTATTCCCCTTTGTCACTTATAAAAATTAAGCATTTATACATATAACTTCACTTTTTATCCCCCGCCGATTAGGCGGAGGGATATATAATTGCCGTTGTCAGCGCAAACCCGTTGTTTTCGGCACTTTCCGTCCGTCCATAGCACTTTCAGTGCTTTGATTACTTTAAGCTACACAGCCTCTATATCAATCAATTTCTTCTTTGTAAGCGTGTACTTATTTGTAACTTCTTGTTCACCAGCTGATGTCGAAATCGGGTAATTATGCCAGCAAAAAAGCGCAGAAAATCAGTTACTGTATATTCATCGACCAGTGCACATCGTACCTATACACAGGTAACAGTGTTTTTTACAGAAAACAAAATTAGCCTCTTTCGGGGCTCGAACATACGACCTTCTGATTTCAAGTCAAGTGCTCTTATCCACTGAACTATAATTCTGCTTGAGAAAATAGTATACTAACTACCATTTATTATAAAGCAAAATAATTTAACATATTTGAACGCAACTCAAGATGGATCAATAAATGTATAGTCCATCTTCTCGCACGCGTAAACTGACATTGCCTTGTGTAATACTGTATGTTATCAGTACCTGTTTATCTACAGTCCCTGATGTTATCAATATGAAACTAATACTTCGCCTCAAAATAACCATATCTCGACATGTTACTTAGCGCTTGATGAGTTTCTCTGTGCGTGCTAGTTATTACGTAAAGTCTATTTAGTGTTAAAATGCTACAACCAATAAATAGCCCCGGTCTATTGTTCAGCATACATCCTTCCAAACTTAAAAATGCAAAGCTGTGGTTCAAATCCCGCTCCGGGCATTACTTTTTATCACATATATCCTGAAGCCGTATATTTATCAATGTTACATGTATGGAGGCTAAATAAAAATGTGAAATTTTACGCATTATATACCGAATCTGGGGTGTTCGTCGATTTGAAACTACTTCACACTGACTCATTCATATTCATGAGTTATCACCAGTTAAATAGGGACTGTGTAGCTTTAAGCTTGTAATTTTTCCTTTTTGTCGTTTAATCGGGTGAATCCATGGGTATGATTCCATTGATTCGGCCAGGATAACATCAACGCACCAAGCGCCAAAAGGATACGGTCACCTTTGTCACCGTGTTCTATGGTGGCGTGATTTACAAACTTCGTCATGATCACTTTCATACTATCTTTGGTAAACATTTTAAAAGGTTTATCAAAAGAGGTTATGACACTATCATTTTGCAACGCACTGCATGCTTGGTGGTGGACCCAATTACAGTTCGCCACTATGCTTTCCTCTTTAATTGTGCGATGACCGGACAGGCCTCAGAAGTATACATAAAGCCAAAAAAAGACGGTGACGTTTGATGTTTATCTGAAATCTTGTCTTGTCGTGTCCTCATTGGTTTATTATCCTGTTGCTCTGGCTTCTACCAAGTAATTGAGTACCTTCTTTGTGGTTTTCTATGCTATTGTTTTTTGTATTTATATATACACGAGCATCTTTGTGTTTTACTTATATTGCCTATTAATGATGCCTTGTTGGTTAGAGAATAGTTCATGGCGGGGATTGCTTTATTTACACTGTCCCGTTTTACTGGGATGACAGTAGGGTAAGTGTGAGGTTTGGTGCACCAAATGACCTGGTTTAAACCCGCAGCGGCCTTTTTTGCCACTGACCGTTCCAAGGCGGTAGCCGTATTGTCGACCTTCTTTGTTTGTGACGTCCTATGCCTTTATTCCTTATTAACATTGCCATTCATGTTTGTCGTTTTGCGTGTTTTGGGGTTTCTGTGTTCTGTGTTATATATGTTCCGATTTGTCCCACAGTGTCAAGTTCCTCACTTTTTTACAATGACGTCACGGGAAAATACGTCTCAAAAAGTGACAATGTCGACGGCCATGATTTAGATCTACATTTTGTATTCATTTTTTTCCTGAACATGCTGAAGGTGGAATATTTTTAATTATTCTTAAATGATTGCGCGTTTTAAAAAAACTCGCACAATCGCCGCTTTCCATAAGCCAGTGATAAAATATGAGCCAGAACTATGATTATATACGACATACATACATCACCACAGGCAGCCCATAACCAGTTGCTTTATGATCGTCATACTAACGTTTCAGATTGTCCTGTGGATTCCTGATTTAATGCACTTATCACGCTATCAGTATATGATTTCAGTTTGCAAAACAACTCGTTATTTACAGCGATGTTATAGCCATGGCCGAAGCTATTACAACAAAATATCAACGTAAACTAATCTGTATTGCCTAAGGAAACTAGTTAGAGAGCATACAAATGACAAATTGGACGATATTCGTTTTGAAGCAGTCGATAAAGGGGAAAAACCGAGTGTAGGCTAAATTGACAATATACTGAGTCATTAACTTCAGAATACGTAGCTATTTCGACGCTTTTTATGCGCAGTTTTTTTGTCCGTATCGCTTATTTTTACGTCAATAATGATATATATATGTAAAATGGGGGTCCTGTGATATTTTTGAGTTGCCGAAAATACCACAGGAATTTTTTTATTTTTTTAAACACACCTATCTACAAATCAGCATGAAATGCTGATTTTGCTTGTTATTTGTTGATTTTGCCCAAATATTTCATGAAATGGTGATTTTACTTGATTTATTAAAACTTTTTTAAAATAGGGGTAGTGAAGATTGCAAGTTTAATTTTTTTTATAAGTTATCAAAATTATAAAATGTTTCTTTAATACAAAACAAATTTGTTGATTTGTTATCAAAATTACATTTAATTAACAATTTTCTGACCTTGAATACAAAGGTGGTGGATCGTACTCATACACATTACTAAAACAATTTATTACACACTTTTTAGACTTTTTTGTAAGGTTGCCATTGCTTCTTTTCTTCCCTGCTCCACTAGTTCTTTTTTTTGAGCTTCACTTATTTTAGCCTTTTTTTGTTTGGTGTCTTCTTTTAAACTATAATATTTATCTAACTCATCTAAAATCATCTTAAACTCTTGATCAGATATTTGTGCATCACTCAACGCTTTTGATATTAACTGCTTTATGCTATTTAACTTAGCCTCTGCCAAAGTTTTTATTTCATGATGTTTTTGAGCTTTTGCATTAAGCTTGCGTCTGATAAAATTAATACAAACACCTGTAGCTCCACATACTATTGCTGCTATTTCTAAAGGTAACAAAACTGGAATAACAAATCCAATCCCAGCCATAATAACACCTGCTGATATCAAGGTAGTGTCAATTCCATCTGTAATATTAATACCACGTTTATATTTTTTATAAAGTGACTGACGTATATCTCGTTCTGTTATTAACTTTTTTTCAATTTCTGAAATCTTTTGTAATCTATAATTTTGTCCGTCTTCCACTGGCAAATCAGGATATAAACTTGGTGCTGTCGGTTGCTTCGGCATTTTTTTATTAATAAATAAAAAATTAAATTAATTCAATTAATAATGATGCCACCGTATTTACAGCTGTAGCGTTAGCAACCTTGCATACAAAGTTAACAACAGAACCAGCACCAATCTCTAAAGGTTCATCAAAGTTATCATGATTGCGTGGGATGATGTGAAGCGTTATACCATAATTTGGTTGTTCAACACCATTGACAGAAACTATTACAGTTACGTCACCAACTAATCGTTCACATGCTAAACCTATTCCCATAATCCGTCCACGGCGTGTCATTACATGCCCCACATTTTTTTCTGCCCCGCCGTTACCAAATGAGAGTATTCTGTTTGATACAAGTGGGCCCTTAGCCTCTGCAAATATTGTTATAATTCCATATTTAAGATTATCAACTCTATTTTTTAAATGATTAAACTGGTTAACAAAAGGCACAATTCGTCTATATAAATTTTGAACATCATTTATCAAAGCCTCTAAGTCTTCTGTTTTTTTAGGTCTTGCTGGTCCATATATACTCATTGTTTTTTTTATAAAAATATATTTTTTAAATAATTTCTAAAACACAACTCATAGGCAAACCGTGATTAAATATCTTAATGCCATACTCATCTCTGACTTCTATTTTCAATTCAGTAATTGCACCATTCATAAGACAGTGATATTCAGGATAAAAACTTGTATATACTATATCTCCAAACTGCTTATTTACTACAGGCACAACCCCTATAATAGTGCTTGGCTTACCATTGAAATAATTACTACTCGTATTAACTTGTTCCAGATGAACATACAGCTGTTTATAAGGAGCTAAATTAATTGGGTAATCTCCTATATTAGTACCTGTCAACCATTTTCTGTCCTTGAATCCCAGCATTTTTGAAAGACCGCTTGACATACGTGTTTCTATTGGCGTATGTATAATGGCTGCACCAATTTGGACAATATTGTCCAGAATAATCTTTTCATTTAGCTTTTTAAAATTTTCTACCAAGTCTTGAAAGTTATAGAGTCCACCTGGTAAATGTTCTGTTTTATCTGGGTTTCGTGTCTTTATGGTTTCATGAATAATATTTTGCCAACCGATAGTGTATGTAAAACTTTTTAATCCGACGCGCTTAGTTCCATCTCTATTATCGATATACTGTTGTAAGTTAATAGAGTTGTCTATGTTTGAAATTGTATGAAACATTTTTTTTAATATATATATATAAAAACACAAATAAAAATGATTTCTAAAGAATTCAAATATAACCCGGATGCTCAATATTTAAATACTTTTAGCAAGAAAGTGATAGATATAATAAATCAAAACATAGTCATTACATCAGACGGTAAAGACTTTAAAGCATCATTTCCAAATGTCTTTGAAAAATACAAACTCCCATACGTCAAATCAGATGCTATAGTCCAACGCTGGGGAACAGATTGGATGTTATTTTGGCAAAACCAGTTAAACTTTGCTATTTGGTGTGCGACAACTGGATGTGGTATTGATTTCAACAACCATCTAAAAGCTGATACTTTGGTTGGTTCGTTATTTCGATTTCATGTCTACTACCAAGTCAGAAGAATATTATTTGAAATGAGTGAAGCAATGCCGCAAGACTCAAATTGGAATGCTTTTAATAACACATATAACCGAAACGCATACGAGAGAATATGCAAGGAGTTTAACGTTGATTTATATTCAGACTGGAGACAGAAACAAAGCTATAATAATGGTCTAGGAACAATTTATAATTACTGGACAAATATTGGTTATCATCCTTTGGTAAATACTGTATACGACAACAAAACGATGAGTTTTACAGTCTATGAGAGTGATAAAACATATCACATTGATTACATTGCACAAGGATCTGAGGCTGACAACAGCTGGTCTACTTTTATACTAGATAATTCTGCGGGATTTACAAGAGCTGGAGTAGAAAGAATCAATGACAACATAAGAACATACTGCTGGGCAATCCTTGGCTCACAATCACAAACAAGAACAGATATACTTGGAACTGGAACAGCATTTGATGCACAGAAACAATTTTTAGCAAATGTAGAGGACGCAATAAATAGCCCCATCGACTTGCCCAGTCAAATTTCAAGATATGAAAACACCTTAAAATATGCAAGAAGTAAAGTTAATTTTGTCTATGGAAGTAGACAAAATTAACTTTACTTCTCTGCACATGATTTAAGGTCGTTTTACATACTCTTGAATATATTGAATGAGGGCAAGTCCGATGCACAAGCATTAGGATTGAACAATGATGTAAATGTAAAACCAGTGCCACCAAAAAATATTCAACCTTTTCAAGGCACCACAACAAAGAAATTTTTACCGGAACATTCTGACTTTGATAAATCAATACATTAAACTGTGGAGCATAACTCACCAGAAATACAAAAAATAGCGATTGAATACGAAGATAACAAAACAACTATAATTGTTGGTACTATAGTAATAGGTCTTGCTGCATTACTTATTTACGAGATTTACTGAACCACTCTTTAGCTGCCACATACAACAACCCGGAAACAAACACAAGCAAAGCCCATAGATTGTTACCAAGCCAATTAATAACATTACCTATTGCAGATAAAAGCCATGATACTATTGCACCAATAACTCCTGGAAGTGCTGCAGCAGCTTTACCAGCCAGGTTGGCAAGAAGCCTACCAAGATTACTTAGCTGTTTTTTTATCCAGTCCTTGACACTTGATGGATCAGGTTTTGGAGTTGGAGTTGGAGTTGGAGCAGCACTTGATGTGGGAATAATAGAATTAATTATCACCCCAAGAATCATACCAAATGCAGTTAAAATACTAACAATAGTAATACCTTGCTCCTTAAACAAGGTTTTAATTTTCTCACCAAGAGTTGTATCCTCCTTTAACATTTTGTTTATTGTCTCTTTTATCCTGCTTACTTGGTTACGAAAAGCTTCTCTGTTTTTATTGATGACATCCATTCTTGCACCTCTTTCAACTTCAAGGTCTTTGATGCGATCGCTAATTCTTTTTATCTGGAATTCATCATTATCAGTCTTAGCTTGTTCTAACTTTTGTTTTTCTCTTGTTATGTCTTTATCAAGTTGTGTAAGTTTTGCCACGTTATTGGTGAGTTCTTCCTTGACAGTTGTCATTGCTTTTACTATTCCATCCATTTCACGCCTGTCTATATTTGTTTGTGTTGAAACATCAGGACGCTCAATCACATCCCAGTCATACAATGATGTCTCTATGTTATCCAGTGATGCGTTTATGCTATCTATATCACGTGATAAATCTTGTAATGGAATAGCACCCACATTATCTGGTAAATCGTTTATTGTGCTCTCCAACTCTTGCAACTTTTGTCTAAATTTTTGTGATACTTTTGTTTTACTGTCATACTCCGGCAAATTCAAAAATTGTCTTATCGCCCTTGTTCCCCCAGAGCCAATAATCCTGTTATATTCATTTGCCAAAGAACCAAGAGCAAGAAATGTAAAAGAGCCTTGCCTGGCAGTTATTCTTATTTCTTTATCACCAACAATCCAGTATAATGTTTTACCATCATCTGATACTTTAAACTGGTCATAATCCATTTTGTCCGGTGCCATTTTATATCGTTTTTCTATTTCATCATAAAAGGATTTTACAAGATTTTTCTTGTATGCTTCAAGTTCGGATTCTTTCAACTCCCCACGAAGTTCAGCAATATGGTCGCTTTGATTAAGAAGACTTCTTAGAACAGGCTCATCAGGCACCATCGGTGCATCATCATCATCAAAATCATAATATTCATCATAATCATCTGGATCGAACGCAGGATTTTTAAATCCTCCTTCAGCCATTGTTTATTTTATTTAATTTTAAAAAATATATTTAAAAAATAAAAACAATGTCGGCTTACGGAAACAAACTCAACCCTCATAGAAAACTAAGAGAACCTCATGGTGCCAAAGGCATCCGCACAAGTGTAGTAATAACTAATAATCCATCAACAATAGACCAAAACCAGCAACTGCTTGTGAGATTTCCAAATCTAAGTACTAATGATGTGATAGTTCCAAGTACTGCTCGTCTTGCCTTTGAAATAGAACTTAAAAGCAGAACAGACGCCAACGCTACTCTATTTCAAAATCTGGGTAGAACAATTGTGAAAAAATGACAATAAGAATAAGTGGCAATGAAGTCATGTCAATAGATGACAGTGATATATATCATTGTTATGTAGATTTATGGAAAAGCCCTACTGAACGACAAAACACAGCTTACCAAGGTATTGGTAAACCAAACATGTTAAAACATAGAGTTAGCGCGGGAGATGCTTCCTCAGACACCAAAGATGAAGCTATAGCAGCAGCTTTTGGAAATAGATTTTGTATTCCACTGGACTTTGAAATGTTAGAAAGTCATATGCCATTTTATCAAGCGGGGCTTGGTGATAGGTTAGAATATGAATTAACGTTTAACGATTATAACAAAGTTATCAAAAGCAGTGATGCTGATGCATATTATGTAATAAAAAATATCTGCTTGGAATTTGATAAGGTTAGTGATGTTGAATTATCTAGACAAATAAGACAGCAAATCAATGGTAAGATGTCATTTATGTATGATCGTATCTTGCGACATAGAAAAATAATAGCAAACAAATATGATACTCTTTGGAACATCAACATTAATGTACCAGCACGGAGCATGAAAGGTATTTTAATGCTGTTTGAAGACCCAGAAAGAACAGACACAGAAACCTATTACAACCCAAAGATTGAAAAGGTTGAAATGGCAATAGAGGGAGTAACAAATCAGTTGTATAATCAGGGCATGAGGGCATATCAACATTGGGATGAAATCAACAAATATTTTGCCTTGACATCAAAAAGAAACAAAGAGACAGAAATAGTAGCGAGGGACTTAAACCTTACCAGTGTTTCTCTTGAGACCTATCTGACAAAATCATATGCTTTGTGGCTTGACCTTAGAACATGTGATGACAATTTATTACACGGCAGTGGAAGAAGAATAGAAAACGGCAGTGAAGGCATAACGATATTAATAAATAAAAAAGCAGATGCAGATCAAACTTTAAATATTTATATATATATAATACAAGATGCGCAAATCAATTTTGAAGATGGAAGATTCAAAGAAGCAGGATACTAGTTTGCAACAAAAATATCCTAAATATTCACACAGTGCCATTATTTGTGGTCAGACAGGCTGTGGTAAAACAGAGTTTGTTCTTGACATACTTGAACAAGAGTATGTTGGAGTTTTTAAACATATAATTATATTGTGTCCAACCATAGAGTGGAACGAGGCTTATAAAAATAGATCCTGGATAGGAGATGTGAAAAACCCAAAAGATAAAAAAAAAAAATTGTCAATCCCGTGAGCAACGGTAAAGAAATGTTACAAGAACTGTTGCGTTTCTTTTTCAAACAATATGCTGGCCAGCCCACATTATACATTATTGACGATTGCTCAGCCACAAAAGAATTAACAAACAAAAAAGATATGTTATCAGAGTTGGCATTCTCTGGTCGCCACGCCAAACAATCAGTGTGGGTTATTTCACAGAGATATAATTCTGTATTGAAAGATTTGAGAGAGTAAGCAAAATGGTTGTGTATATTTTACACCAAGGACAGAGATAGTTATGAAAATTGTTTGAGAGAAAATGATGTTATTCCGACGTTGGAGGAGAGAATCAGAATAAGAAAAGCTTTAGCTAAGACTAAATATTCGAAGTTAATTTTGAGGACTGACCAACCAACTGGTTATTGGGTTGAATAATTTCTACCAGCAATTCTTTTTTTCTAACAGCATTGCTTTGTTGCTAATAGTAATACTAACAGCAAAGTAGCAATGCTATTAGAAATACTGACATGAAAATATAATGAAAATATAAGAAAATATAGTATTGCTAATAGCATTGCTCATAGCAAAGTAGCAATGTTAATAGCAATGCTTGCAGCAAATTAATAATGTTAATAGAAAAAATAGCAATGTTAATAACAATGCTATTAACAATACTAACAATTACTAGTTGCATGAATATCGCAGCTAGTTGTTTTGTATTTTATATTTATTTCAAGATAAAAAATAAGATTAATAATATAAAAATGAATGCGGAAGAACTATTACAAAATATATCGGAACAGACGGAACCAGATGAATCAAAGCAACAAGAAACAAAAAAAGAAAGATTATCAGCCATAGTGGCTGGCGGTGGTAGTCGTCAATATTTGGGTAAAGACATACAACTCACAAACATAGATGGCATGCCACCAGATGAAATTAACAAACTTTACTGCAGATATGAAGCAAGGCTTGGGGCAAGCATGACTAAAACTTTAGGCAATTCTTTTATTAACTTGTATGTAATGGGAGTATCAAAATATTTTAATGTAACCAGTCCACCAAAGCTGATAGAAGATTTGGAGGAAGACCCATTTATTAATCATGCTTTGACAAGTGCTTGTTGTGAGTTGTATTATAGGTATGGGATGTGCTTAGCACCATTTACAGCAATACTGACAACTGTTAGACATATCGATTTTAATAGAAATAAAAATATAGATAATATAAATGGAGAACCAAGAGAGTGAAGTTATACCTGTTGTTACACAACCTGTTGAACAACAAAAAGTAAAAAATCCAAAAAGAATAGAAGCTGGAAAAAAAGGAGCAGCGGCAAGAAAGGCAAAGCGTTTGCTTCAAGATGTTACAAATCAAAATGCTGCAAAGCAAGATGCTGCAAATCAAATAACAAAAATAACAATAGGTGAAGAAGAACCAGAAAAAATCAAAATAAACGTATACAAAAATTATATTCCACCACCGTGTCTGGTTTTATTAGGTATTGCTGGGTTGGGTTTGTATATTTATAACAAGCAACCTGCTACGCAGCCTGTAGCTGTGCAACCTGTTCATGTTGCACCAAAAGACCCGTTTGATTTTTAATAATTTATTTTAAAAAAATAATCATATAAAAAAAATGGCAGCAAGTATTGACGGAAAACAAATTGTAAATATGATGTATCATGCAGGAGTGGAAACACTTCTAACTGTTGGATATTCTGAGATTGGCAAAAAAATACTAAAAAGACCAGCCCCTAAAGTGGATTTTAATATGACAGATTTTGGGATGCTGTCTGTGGATATAATGTTAGCAATGGCTACAAAGGATATGCTGATTAAGCAAGGTATTATTCCTGCGGATATTATGAAATAATTTTAAAAAATATATATATATAAAAAAATGGCAAGTGCAGTAGCAATGATGATCGGTGGCGCATTAACAAATGCATTAGCGTTTAGCGGTTCAAATTATTTCTTTTCAAAAATGGGAAGTCATTCAGATGAGGAAAGACAAAGGCATGACAAAGCAGTGGAACAATTAAACGCAGCACAAGTGGAGTGGAATAAAAAAAGAACAGAGAGATTAGATTTTATTAATAAACAACTACAAAAAGAACATCATGCAGAGCAGACTTTTGATGATGTGGATCAGGCTATGAAACAGTATTATTACATAACTGGCAAACATTTACTTTTGGAACCGGAGCCCAAGTTGAGTGATTTTTATACACCATCTCCGGATCAACAGAATAGAGAAATTACGTTTATTGTGGTGGGCATGGCTGCAACTGGATTTGTGGCGTATAAATTGATTTCATAAAAAAAAAATAGTTTAAAACTATAATTACTTTAGACTTTTTTGGATTTGAAATGACTAAGTTTACTTTGAAAAGACTAAGTCATATGCGTGATACCTATTTTTTTGTTGTTCTTACATGGTTTCAATCCAAGTGGTCGAATATAATATGGTGATTTAGCACTCTTCTCTAATTTATTTTTGAGATGATCAGGCGCCCATACTTCACCGTTGTCTGATAATGTCAATACCATGGATGGACCATATTCAGTTTCTACTATTTTCGTATCTGTAATAGTGTATATTTTATTTAGTTCCAAGTCTGTCCATTTCTTTGTGCTATTTTGATATTGCTCTTCAATCAGTTCATCAAATTGTGCAGTTGTGATTTCCATTTTTCTTTATAGTTATATAAAGTTTATTCTTTAGTAGAAAAAAATGGAAAAGATTTATTACAGCCCAAAAGAATTTTAGAGAGGTTACACAGCAGTTAAAAAATTAGCAAAAGAGGCTGGTGTCAGTGAAAAAAAGGCCTTAGAATTTTTAAAAAAACAAGCTGTGTGGCAGATTTATTTACCTGCGCCGAAGAAAATAGTTAGACCCAGGTTTGATGTTTCTACTAAGAATGGAGTGCATCAAGCTGATTTGTTATTTTTACCGCATGATACTTTTGGGATTGGTCGTGGACGCAAGACATATAAATATGCGTTGACTGTGGTTGATATTGCAAGTAGATACAAAGAAGCAGAGCCACTGACTTCCAAGGATAGTAAAGAAGTTGCTAAAGCATTTGAGAAAATATACAGTCGACATTTGAAATATCCAAAGTTGTTACAAGTGGATCCGGGCAGAGAATTCATGGGTGCAGTATCGCAGTTGATGGCAAAACACAAAGTAAATATCAGACGAGGTAGAACAGAAATACACAGAGACCAAGCTTTAGTGGAAAGATTTAACAGAACATTAGCTGAAAGATTGTTTGGCTATCAGTATGCTAAGGAAATAGATTCACAAAAACGTAATAGAGAATGGGTAAAGAGATTACCAGAAGTTGTTAAAGCCATAAATGCGGAGACAAAAAAGCCTCCTCCTGTTGAAACAAAAACATTAAAAGGTGATCCTATCTGTATGAATGCAAGTGTAAGATATTTATATCAACCCGGGGAACAAGAAGGTGGGAGACGCAGAGCAACTGATCCAATGTGGAGTGTAGATATTCACAAGAATAAAAGTTATATGGTGACGCAAGGTATAAGAGTTTATTATTTGAAAGCACCAGCGCCGCAGAGAGGATTTGTCAAAGAAGAATTACTTATTGTTCCTGCTGATACCCAAATTCATAAGTTTTTATAGAAGCCATGTGCATCAGTTGTTATTCCATCTTCTCGTATATATCTTTTTGAGTAAAATGGTGACAGTGTTACTTTGTTTACTTTTATGCTGTATTTCTCATGCTTTATTGATCGAAACATATTCATTTCATGGTTATATCTTTTCTTGTTAAATAGTGCATCCTTGTAGTTTTCAAAATTTATATGTTGTTTAACTACGTATTCTTTTACACCCTTTGCTTTCTTAATAATCTGCTCATTCACTTTCAAAATAGAATCTTGTTTGGATCTTAATCCAATATCCTCAACTGTAGAAACACCAGCACATTCATCTTTCATTTTACCTATTGCTTTAATAATCTTCTCATCCGCTTTCAAAATAGAAGATAGTCCGGATCTTAGCTCATCCGGTTTAGAATATAGTTCAGGTATTGATTCAATATACTCAACTATGGAAACACCAGGACATTCATCTTTCATTTTATCTATTACTTTTTCAATAACCTGCTCATCCGCTCTCAAAACAGAATATAGTTTGGGTCTTAATCCAACATACTCAGCTATAGCAACACCATTACATTCGTCTTTCATTTTACCCAATACTTTTTTGTTTGTATCATCATGCATTGGTTTATTTTGAGGATAATCACTTAGATCATACTCATCTTTCATATCAGACATATCTTTATATGCATCTTCCGTTTTTATATCCACAAGCAAGCTGTCAGTATCTATGTATAATAAAGTACAGTTATTTCCATACCTTTTTTTCAAAGTATTATAATACCAATCATACATCATATGCTTTGATAAATCCAATACTGACATCCCAACATAAATTGGTTTGTTTAATGTTAATTTTGTTTTGTTTGTATGCACTGCTGATAACTCATCTGAAAATTTTATTCGTCGGTTAAAGTTTGGCTTAGCTATTATTTTTCTTATTTTTTCATTTTCAGAACCATCAGTTCTGACTAGTTTTATATCAGTCCGCTTGCGAAGATTTTCCACTGTTTTTCCGAATACAGAGTTATTCATAAGGTTGTAAAAGTCTTTTTCAAAGTTTGATTTAGCTTTTTTTCTAAGTTCTGTGTTTAGATTTATGTATGATTTCATCCATGTTTTTTCATTAAATTCTAATACTCTATGTACTTTTTTTAGTTTCATACCTAAAGATAAGTACAGTTGCAGGTTTTTGTAATGTATTACATACTTTTTCTTGTCCATAAGATTAGGAACTAGTTGTTCTGTCATAGTATTATTTTCCAGCAAATCTGTTTGATAACCAGACAGCCATTCTTTTTTTACTACTAACTTCTCTGGCGCAAGTGGATAGCCATTATGCAATTCATGAAGTTCTTTCGGATATTCTAAATCGACTTCAAGTATTTGTCCTTTATCAGTACCAGGTTTAGAGAAATAACCACGCTTGTTTCTATTTTTCCAAACAAATCCAGAATACGGAAGTGCTTGACTCATTGCCAAACCATATAAATTATTTGCATCAAAATACATTAAGAAATTATTTTGATCTTCAGGTTTGTAATTAGCAACAAGTGGATTATTCGCTTTGGCATATCTTTTTGACACCATGCTGATTCCACCTCGCATTCCCTTTTCTAAAAACAAATGCATATCAATGTCTGGTAAAAGTTCTAATTCTATTTCTGAGTATTTAAGTAGTGCATCCCAAGATAATCCTGGTGCGGTATAGTAATGTAAAGGATCAAGTTTGTATGTACTCATACATGTATTTCTGAAAGTTTGAAATACATCCGCTAGCAAAGTTACATCAGTTTTTACATATAAATCATGATAATCACCAATATTTTTACAGTTAAACTCTTTCCATATTTTTTGAGCATATTCATAATCTTCTAAACTTACATTTTCATCTAACAAACTATTGTAAAAAATTTCTATGGGTGGTAATGTTGTTTCTTTAAATTTTTCCATGTTATCCATATATTCGTATGGATAAACACCTTTTCGTGAAACCAGATCTGTTTGTTTTCCAAACTGATTTTTGGTAATTTTAAAATCAGATTTGTTAGTTGCTTTAACCAATTTTTCTAAAGATGAATTCGTAAATTGTAAAGTGTCTAAAAATCTAAGCTGTCCGGCACTAAATGAAATATACTTTTCAGCGTTGTTTGGGATGCAAGTAATATTACCTGTTAATTTAGTTATTTTTTGCATGATAAGATGACTATCATATCCTTTAAGGTTGTGAATTGCAACAGGAATGTTTGTTTTGTTTGGTTTTATTTTTAGTTTTAGGTTGCAGTTTTTATGTGCTGCACCTCTGTATTCTCCTGTAAAATGACAATGATCTTTTACTTTATCATTGTTTGTTATTTTTTTGCATATCCAGCAGTGGGTTGCTTTTTCATAATCTATTTCATTCTGCTGTGTCATTATTAATGGTTTAGGATGAGCAAATATATTATTGATTTCACATTCCAAATAATTTATAAATTTTTCAACAGCATCTTCACCTCTGTAAATAACAGGGTTTTCTGCTTTACCATCATATCTAACAACTTGATACCCAAATCCACAAGCTTCATGCACATTTGTGATTTCTGATTTTTTTCCAAATTTTAAAGATTGGGGTTTAAGTATGCTTTCAAAGTCAGCATATATTACATAAGGCACATGCATTTGTTTTTGATGATTTTTAAATTTGGTGATTGTACCTTTTTTTGGCATCTCGATTCGGCAAGAGTTTTTGTTAATACTTTCACAGTCTATTTTATGTTTTTCAAGTAGTTCTTCATCGGAGCATCCATGAAGACAACGATCACAAAAGTAAGTTTTACAACGATGTTTGTTTTGATCATAAAGTAATTTGTTTAGGTCTTTAATCCAGCACCAATGATATTTTGTTTCTTTTTTAACTTTTTCGTGATTATCATCAGGGTTGTAATTATCATCTATAATCCCTTCTTCGTTGTTTGGATCATCTTCGTTTTCTGGTTCAACTTCAGTATCTTCAGAGATTAACATCAAATTAATTCTTTTTATGTCCTTCGGCTGCTCTGATATTTTATATGGAAAAACAGATGCCTTTTTAATTTTTTCTGATACTGTATACCCGTAAGCATTAATGGCAAGCTTGTTTTGTTTTTCTACTTTTGAAATTTGTGAAATCGGAGTCGGACAATCAATATCTTTCATGTTTAACTTACCCATGTGTTTGTTGTAACTAGACATCTTGATTGGATTATTTTTATTAGGCCACAAAGCAGAAACCAATGACACTTCCAAGCATCTATCATCTTTATTGATAACATTTATAATTGCTTTCTTATCAGATACTACTTTATGTAAAGGAATATATGAAGAACCTTTTAGTGGCTCATACTTTGCAAAATTTAAATAAAGTGTAATACAGTAATCAACTTCTAACCCTGATGCTGTGTTTGTAAATCTTTCCAAATTTTCTTGTATGTCATCAGATGATTTATCATACAACTCATCTATTTTTTCAGAAGATAAAATTGTATTTTGTTCACTATGTAATACTGCTGTGGTGTATTTTTTTGTAGCACCATCATCTTTAAATAATTCTACAGTGAGACCTAACTGAAATTTTATTCCATTCATTTTTGTCAGCTCTTTGGTTATTTGTTTCGTAATAATAGATTTTTTATCATGGAGTAGTTTCCGAGGATCTTTATATTTTTTGGCAGATATTTCGTATGCTTTAAAATAGCCACACATTGGCTTGTCAACCAGTTTTAATTCTGAAATACTTTCTTTAGATTTTCTATCATTAAACTCTTTCAGTTCATTTATAACATTTTCTTGTAATTTAGCATAATTCTGATTTTGTTCATTTATAACATTTTCTTGTAATTTAGCATAATTCTGCTTTTCTTGTTTACGTTGTTTTTTAGCACGTCGTCTTTTGAGTAAATTTTCTAATGTTTGAGATTTAACCTCTTTTGGAGTTTCCTTTGGAACTTCTTTTAATGCATTTATACCGTTAGATAGTGTTTGCTTATCTATTACACCTGTATCAAACAGGCGTATTAACTTTTCTATAATCTCTTCAATCTTCATTATTTCTTTTTGATATTCTTATATATTTTTTTTATTTAATATAAACAAAATATATCAAAAAGAAACAATGGAAATTAATGTTTGCACATTTCTTAAAATTGGATTACACAATCCGTGTAAAAATAAGACTACAAAAGATTCTAATTATTGCAGTTTGCATAAGTATAGATTAAAAACAAGTCATGTATTACCGTGCTCAATATGTAAAAAAGGCACAAAAGCAAAAAATAAAATTTGTGCTGATTGTGGTGGAGTTTCAGTCAGAATAATGACACGTTATTGGAAATTTAAAGATTATAATGCTGAGTGCTTAAAATTTAGACGTATTGATGTTTAACCATATAAAAAAAAAAATAATATGTTGTAATTTTGATAACTTATAAAAAAAATTAAACTTGCAATCTTCACTACCCCTATTTTAAAAAAGTTTTAATAAATCAAGTAAAATCACCATTTCATGAAATATTTGGGCAAAATCAACAAATAACAAGCAAAATCAGCATTTCATGCTGATTTGTAGATAGGTGTGTTTAAAAAAATAAAAAAATTCCTGTGGTATTTTCGGCAACTCAAAAATACCACAGGACCCCCATTTTACATATATATATGATGACTGGTTTTTTTTTATAAATATTACACTAATATACACATCTAGGTATAGTTAATCATACACATCTTACATTTAGTAAATGTGTCATTTTCGATGATTATTTATTGAATAGTGTAATAAATTCAAAAGCACATTTCTTGATCTGATATAAGGGGATCCGTGGATATTAAAAATAAGTATAAAAGTCGAACAGGTAATGCAGCTTTCACAGAACACAGTAAACCCCAAAACACGCAAAACGACAAACCTGAATGCCAATGTTAATAAGGAATAAAGGCATATGACGTCACAAACACAAAAAGGGTCGAGAATAGGGCTAGACGCTGCGTCTAAAGCGTTCTCGCCTCTCACCGAATCCCACTGGGAGCTCGACTACGGACTTGTCAAGTGAGGAAGTGTAAATTCTTACGAATGGCAGGAGGTATTCAGCTCTGGTTCTACCCACTAAAATGACGTAAATCACCACACTAATTGATCTGACACACATGAATAAGAATTGCATCCTTTGACATGTAAAACTATGGGAAGCCATACTGTAACCGTCAAAATGTGGATATTTACAAACCATTCAAAGACAGGCCATTTAATTCAAATGAAGTCATTTGATGACGTACATATTGGTTCGATGCGACGTGTAAACTCTGTTCATTCGTTACAAAGCGAATTGATACGGTTCGAAGTGAAATGATACGGTGTAAAATTTCAAACCATACGACGCAAATAGAAATCATTCAGTGCAATGACAAACCATTTGACAAAAAAAAAGCAATACAATAAAATACAATCCTTAAACGATTTATCGAAAAATGTGAAGTGATACAGAACAAAGTAAATCAGCATGATGCAATATGAATCAGTTTAACGCAAACACATTTAGTCCGGTGGTAAGTAAAATGATCGGGCGAAAACAAAGTCGGTGCAATGCAAACGCAATCCGTTAGACAGAAACTGATTTCATTATGTGCAAAGTGAAACGGTGCGACATCTGGCGGCAATATTTGCCACATCACTTGCAGGGTTATTTCCCCTACATAATTACTGGCCTTATAATAAATCAAAGTACTTAAGTACTGAGAATGCAAGGACTGTATAAATATTTGCACGATTGCTGGACATTTCAAATTCCCATAAATTTGACATAGTTTTTGCCAACTTGGCGATAATGGTCGACCTACCAAAGTTTTAGAGGGTTAATCCATTTCAAATATATTGTGATCAATTGTCATTAAACTGTTTCAAATCTAGACTAGAATATTATTTTATGAAATTGCTGATGGATAGACAGATTTGTATTTTATGGCCAAACTTCCCAAAACATATTGCATATTCGCTTCAGGTGATGAGGACCGTCCACTTAAAAAACATATAGTAATATAATAGTAATATTAATTAAGAACTAAAGTACTCGTGATTTAATTACTACGCATCCAAACTCCAAACTGTATTTTATTCACCGATAAAATACAGGTACGTATTTATTATTTCGATTCTAATAACACAACAATAACCCCATTGTTTACACTATTGTGGAGCAACTATATCTCGGAGGTCAAGGTAATCAGGCTGCTATGTTTACAGGCTGTTCCATCGGGCGCCCCCGTATGCAAAGTTCTGCGCGGTACTAACTAGTAGCTTACGTCATATAGCTTACGTTCTCAGCTTGTTCAAGACGCTTATTAATGTTATGTGAACTGATGCATATGATAAGTTTATATTGGGGTGTGTGCAAGGTTTGGGAGCATGACAAGTTTGTTGTAATTAACATTTCATTACAATTACTGTTGAGTTTGTCTTCGTGACGTATATAATTTACCAAGTGACGTCATGTAACGTGGCGCTTCCAATGGGTGAAATATACGCCGTAAATTAATGGAACATCTGTATTTTATCATAGAATAACATACAGTTGTCTCTCTTCTTTGTGTATACGAAAGACTGCGCAGGTCGTGTTAGAATGAAAAGGTACAAATAAATTATATAGCTGTACTTCAGATGCAATGCTATTCAAAGAAAAAAACTGTTATCGGACCTCAGTTCACGGTGTGTGGTCTATACAACAATGAGAATATGAGCTGTTGATGGGTTTTTAATGACCTGGTGATTTTAGAAAATAGGTGCTTAAAACAAATACGAGTTGCGGTCAGAAAGAACCGGTCTAGACTAATTAAGTTGGCTCTTTTGTTTTTGTTTGTGGTACAATCCGGACCTACGGTGCCATTGAATTCGGATGTTGTGGTTTCGATAGAACCCTTGTAATCGTATTTAGTATATTTCTTTTTTAAAGCAGTTTAACTTATATATCAAACAGTAATTAAATACACAATCTACGGTTGTCATGGAAACGTATAATGACCAAATGCTGTAAAATGTTTTAACCGTTTGTGATCAAATTTAACAGTTGGGAAACCTTAGGATATTAGTAAATACTATCAGCTCCTTTGTTTGTAAATTGCAAGCTTTTGACTACTATATCGTTCCCTATATTATTGTAACCCGTTTACATGTGTGATGTCATGAACCTTGCCTCTTACGTATTCGGTTCCGGCAGCGAATCTTATATGGTTTTCATAACTGCACATGGTAAGGCAGCAATGAATAGTTCCTTTATATTTTCAGCTGATCCTTCTCTGGGTTTTGTATTTGTCTATGGTTAATAGACTGTGAATATGTTTGTGAATGACCATGATGACTGTGAATGAGAGTGAACTCGTCTAAAAATCTGAGAGGTATAAACATATTTTGCAACGCTAAAAGGTTACCGCTTTATTTGCTGAAATGACGTTTTCATAGATCAGTCTACTGAAGTGTAGCATGCGGTAATAGTTCCGGGATCTTTACGTCCGAGACTATTTACGGAGCATAATGAACGTGTAAGTGAAACTGAATGAAACCGCAAGTATTGGAATGGAATAATTGCAAATAGTTTCATGGAACAAATGTATAACGAGAAAGTTTAGTGTTGAATCGTTTTTATTCATAATGCGGCATTCCCGTATTCCCGATCGTTGTCAGAGGTGTCTGCATCCGAGTTAAAGTTTGCATGAATCAGATATAAAAATCGAACAGGAAAAGTAGCATTCAGTGACGACAGTCAACCATAAACATACACAGAAACAAAGAATAACTTTAAAGATTAATTAAAGGCCAAATAAGACATCACAATCACAAAAGGGTTGACAATAGGGCTACCGCCTTGAAACGGTCAGTGGCAAAAAAGGCTGCTGCATGTTTTAACCAGGTTTTAGGGTGCACCAAACCTCACTCTTACCCTAGTGTCATCCCAAATAAACGGGACGGGTAAATAAAGATATCCCCGCCAGGCTATATTCTCTAACCAAAAAGGCTGCATTAATAGGCAATATAAGTAAAACACAAAGATGCTCGTGTATATATAAATACAAAGAACCAATAGCCTAGAAAGCCACAAAGAAAGTACTCAATACCTTGAAAGAAGCCATAGCAACAAGAGAACACACCATTGAGGGCAAGATAAGACAAGATTGCAGACAAGCATCAAACGTCACCGTCCTTTTTTGGGCTTTAGGTAGACGTCATCATAGGGTCCACAGCCAGTCCGGTCATCGCACAATTAAAGAGGAAAGCAGTGGCGAACTGTACATGAGTCCACCACCAATCCACCACCAAGCATGCATTGCGTTGCAAACTGATAGGGTCATAACCTCTTTTGATAAACATTTTAACAAGTTTAACAAAGAAAGTATGAAAGGGATCATGACCAACGATCTTACGAAGTTTGTAAATCACGTCAGCATAAAAGTCACGTTGTGATAGTCCTTGTCGCAGAAGAGTTCTTAAATTACTTTTATAGTTATTTAGGGTATATATTATTAGCCCTAGTAGAAAATAAAGGATTGTCAGTGTTCAATATGTCAACCAGATACCGGGAGGTGTCAGCAAAGGTTCAATAACATTTGCCTGGGTGTCTGGTGAAAGACTCAAAATGAAATCTATTTCATAGCAATATAAAAACAAAGGGGGTGCAGCCTTGAAACTCGCAAATTACTTACATACTGAATTGAAACTTTACACGTGCATTTGACATCGTTAGAAAACACCTCAAGTCCAGTTTCTATAACTCTTGATTTTATTTTAACAAAAGTACGGCCCCTTTTATACTTCGAAAACTTGGTTAAAGCGTGTACATTGTATGTAAGCTTGGTTTAAGGAAATGTAGCGACACAGCCATACCATATTTATTATTGAGAGTCCTGAAAAACTTGAATAAGGGTGAAAGAATTATCAAAAGATAATGGATTGAAATTTGACGCATAAATTATTCATTGTAAGACAACAACAAAAGAGCCACGTTACATAAATCTTTGCTTTTATTTTAGCAAATTTGAGGCCCCTTTTTATTTAACCAAAAAAAGCAGTTTCACCTTGTCCAGTCACTTTAAAAATGATTTCTAATTTGTATCGATTTTCATTTGAAGTATTATATCAATAAAACCTTGGTCAGGTTTCAAAATAAACAATATTGACGCATTCAATGTGTAGTTATTGCTTTTGATAATTTAAAAAAAAATAACTTATTTCAGCTTGATAACTTTCATGATTTTAATAATTATTTCAAAGTACAACAAAAACAATGGTTTGCATTCCTATCAGTTCACAGGCCAACATACGGTTGTTTTGAGTTTACGGAAGGAACTGGCAGCAAGGTTGATTTCCATAACTTAAATGTGTCATAGGAACTAGTTTATCATGTTGTGTTAAGCCATTTCTCATTGATTCAGTTACATGACATATGTCTACCATTTTAAATGCACTCGCTGGACAAATGGACTATTCCATGGAGCAATTTATTTCATAAAAAAATAAAACAACTTTGAGAAAATTGTACCTACCTTTTCGAATATAAAGCGCACAATTTCTGCCATATAAGTACTCTTTCTATAATATTATATCGTTAGTGTTGAATTACTGTCATGTACTATATGGTTGAAATTGTGTTGAATTACTGTTATGTACTATATGGTTGACATTGTGTTGAATTACTGTCATGTACTATATGGTTGGCATTGTGTTGAATTACTGCCATGTACTATATGGTTGACATTGTGATGAATTACTGTTATTTATGTACTATATGGTTGGCATTGTGTTGAATTACTGTCATGTACTATATGGTTTACATTGATCATGCCTGAAATATGCATTTGGTTGAAAATGTTACTTGACAATACCCCATCCATTTTGGATCTTTTTTTTTCCTTTCAAAGATGGACGACAAATAGTCCTTAAGATGTTTGTCAGAATGCTTCGTTGATTCGAGATAAGGTCATGTTTCGACAATCTTTCCTCAAACCGAAGAATGTCGTAAAGCAGTTTGCATTGTAATACAATCTAAGGTAAATAACTTGTGTTTACTATTATTACAATATCAATATCCCTCGAACATTGCTCTGAAAATGGTGATAAATAGAGGATCGTACATGAGTACTCATTCATTATTGAACGAAGTTGGCAAAACGAGTTGGCAAAATGATATAATGCGAGGCTATTTCCGGGCATTATATCAATTTTGCTTAAGAGTTTAGTAAATTCAATAATGAATGAGAACGAATGTTAGATTCTATTTATCACATAACTCACATATCGACTTTTATTGCATTTTACCTGTCGCTTTAACACGCGAAACCGACATAAACAATGGGAAATTAACATGTCGCCAGTTGTCAATCATTTATCCATTTCAACCAATCAAACCAAAATGATACCTCCGACAAACAACAACACGTGTCACTGTATAATAAAGCACGTGTAACTATGTTATAATATAACCTATTGTCAATATACTCCGACATCAACAAAAGGGCGGAGATATCTAAGTACTGGCGACATGTCAATTGGATCGTAGTCATTATCGTTTTCTTTTATATCGCATACTAGGCTTATTTGCATACGTATATAACTAGTGGTATATCGAAAATATAGAATGGTGTTATTCCACTCCCACACCGTAACTTATGTGATAAATTCGTTTATTCCGATACACCGTGCTGGAAATATGTGTAACTAATATTAGTGCTTATAGAAAGTATGTTCGTGTTTAACTTCATTATAAATCGCTAGAAACACTGAAACACATAATATTTGACTGCCTGACATACTTAAGAAATTAAATGACGTCAATAGAAAAAAAAGTCATTCCTATTTTGGCAAGCCCTTTGTAATGGTGAGCGATCTGAATAAAACGAGGGTCATGTGCATCACGGTCTGTCCGTGCAAGTCGAGAGCAAATATCGTGTCAATCAAAGGAATTTAATTAAACAATGCACGAGAATATCGCGCCTCGATTACTTAAATGAAAAAGCTACAACAACACAAAAACACCATGTACGAAGGGCATCTTATGAAAAATGATGAAAACAAGGGACTATATATTATATAAATATCACATCCCATGGAGGGTGATAGAACATATTGTCAACCCGAGATTGGTAATGTCCACCGAGGCTTTAGCCGAGGTGGACATTACCACATCGAGGGTTGACAATATGTTCTATCACCCTCCATGGGATGTGATATTTATTTTATTATACCAAACATCAAAATTCATTTAATCAGCAATTATTTTTTATTAACAACAATAAAGAACTTGAAACAAATTTTCAAGATTTAATGTTTCATGCCATGAAACATTACCATGAAACATTATATAAATATCACATCCCATGGAGGGTGATAGAACATATTGTCAACCCGAGATTGGTAATGTCCACCGAGGCTTTAGCCGAGGTGGACATTACCACATCGAGGGTTGACAATATGTTCATTCACCCTCCATGGGATGTGATATTTATTTTATTATACCAAACATCAAAATTCATTTAATCAGCAATTATTTTTTATTAACAACAATAAAGAACTTGAAACAAATTTTTCAAGTTTGAAAAAATTTTCTGCCATGAAACATTACCATGAAACATTACCAATTGTTGACTGATCGGGAATGGGGAAATTACATAGAGAATTTTGAGTGAGGTATAATAATATATAAATATCACATCCCATGGAGGGTGATAGAACATATTGTCAACCCGAGATTGGTAATGTCCATCGAGGCTTTAGCCGAGGTGGACATTACCACATCGAGGGTTGACAATATGTTCTATCACCCTCCATGGGATGTGATATTTATTTTATTATGCCAAACATCAAAATTCATTTAATCAGCAATTATTTTTTATTAACAACAATAAAGAACTTGAAACAAATTTTCAAGATTTAATGTTTCATGCCATGAAACATTACCATGAAACATTACCAATTGTTGACTGATCGGTAATGCACGAGATAATGATCGGTATGCACGAGATAATGTTCCATGCCATGAAACATTACCATGAAACATTACCAATTGTTGACTGATCGGGAATGGGGAAATTACATAGAGAATTTTGAGTGAGGTATAATAATACCAATTATTGACTGATCGGGAATGGGGAAATTACATAGAGAATTTTGAGTGAGGTATAATAAATACTGTTAATGGGCATTTTAGCACAGCGTGTCATGCCCTTTGTAGAGACCTACTGGCATTTACTTATTATGTATTAAGCTTGCAATAGCCAAAGAACGCCGATGTAATACTACGCCTCAAAATAAGTTAAGGACCACAAAATAGAACAGTAATAATTACTTAATCTTTAATATTACACAATTGTAAAGAACACAACTAAATCAAAAATTTGAAAAAGACAATAAACTGTTCACTTACAACACTTTAAAAAATGACCAAAACCAAAACATGGTCCTTAAATTATTTTGAAGAGTGTATAAGAAGTCGTAAATGAACTTAAACTTTCACATCCGGGTATTCGTTATGGAGATACTGAGGTATTCACTAGATGAGCCCACCCTGCGCCCCCCCCCACCCCCCCCCCCCCCCTAAAAATTCCGGATCATACATGTATGTCCATGTTACTGTAGATAAAATATCAAACAATTTCGTTGCACCCCCACCCCCAGTATAAAAAAAAAATTCGCTCGCTCGACGCATAATGGCTAATGAGTGGTTTAATTAATACATTGTTAAATCCTTTTATTTCAAAAAGGAGTTGTTTTATTCATACATGTATGTCCATGTTACTAGAGATAAAATATTAAACAATTTCGATGCACGCCCTCAGTATAGGATTGAAAGAAATAAACGTTTTTGTCAATATTGTTATACTCAAGATATTGTAGATGAGTTTCATTTCATTCTAAAATGCCCATGTTACTCCGATATAAGGAGAAAATACATAGCACAATATTATTGTAATAGACCAAGTATGTTTAAATTCATCGAATTATTGCAAACTGAAAACAAAATGATTCTTTTTAAATTGGCTTCATATCTCAAATGTGCGATGTCACATAGAATATCTATAACGCATGTGTGAACACTTTATAGATCATCCTCTTTAGAGCTGATATATGTCTGTATATAAATCATATACTTTGTATGTTACACGTGATTTAAATTGTAATTGTAATTGTTGTGTATATGTTATGATGATGTACTTAACGTACAAGTCAATAAAAATATGTTCTGTTCTATAAAACAAAAAATTCGCTCGCTTCGCTCGCTCGACGTATAATGGCTAATGAGTGCTTTAATTAACACATTTGTTAAATCCTTTTATTTCAAAACGGACTTTTTTATTCATACATCTATGTCCATGTTACTGTAGATAAAATATCAAACAATTTCGTTGCACGCCCTCAGTATAAAAAAAATTCTCGCTCGACGCATAATGGCCAATGAGTGCTTTAATTAACACATTGTTAAATCCTTTTATTTCAAAACGGACTTTTTTTATTTATACATCTATGTCCATGTTACTGTAGATATAAAATATCAAACCAATTTCGATGCACGCCCTCAGTATAATTTTTCTTATCGCTCGATTCGTTCGCTCCGACGCATAATGGCTAATGGGTGGTTTAATTAACACATTTGTTAAATCCTTTTATTTCAAAACGCACTTTTTTACCCTATCAGTGCACTACCGCAACCGTTTTATGAGGCTAGAAACGGACCCGAAAATTGACCAAAATCTTACGCCCCCCATCAAACAATTTCGATGCACGTCCTCAGTATAAAAAATTGTTTCGCTCGCTCGACGCATAATGGCTAATGAGTGGTTTAATTAACACATTGTTAAATCCTTTTATTTCAGAACGGACTTTTTTACCCTATCAATGCACTACCGCAAACGTTTTATGAGGCTAGGAACGGAACCGAAAATTGACCAAAATCTTACGCCCTACCGCAAACGTTTTATGAGGCTAGGAACGGAACCGTCCCCCCCCCCCCAAGCTGAAATCCTGGATCCGCCCTGAACTCGGACTTCTTTATCCCCCCCCCCCCCCCCCCCCCCAAAGCTGAAATCCTGGATCCGCCCCTGAACTCGGACTTCTTTATCTTCCGTCTCTATATGAAAATCAAAACCTAATGGTGTTTTGAACAAATGAATTCTGTAAATGTACATGTTTAATATAATTGTATAACTGTAACTGATTTTTATAAAGGGATAACTGCAATGCGTCAACGATAAACACCGAGCCGACACTTACCCAAATATGGAGTTGTGCAATTCAATAGATCACAGATTGGTCAAATTATTTTGATGACCATGCGGAAGTTATGAATTCCTATAAGTGGCCTATGCCTGAATACTGACATGATGTAACCCCCGAGTTACCGTCCATACACGGTGTAAATGTTAAAGGTGAACAAAACCGGATGACCCACATGGTGCAACGTGAAATAGTGAGTCAAATAAGTAAACATGTTCTCCGAATTATAGTTCGCAAAATCAGTTGACAATACATTCGCGAGAGACAAGGTAAGGCTTATTTAATATTCTTCCATCTCTGTATAAAGTACTTTTTGCGGCAGTCTTTAGTATTGTTATTCTTTCTTAACTTTACATATTTTGTTAAACCAACAACATAGTATTTGAGACCCAAAACTAATGTTCTTTGTGCATATTTCATCTTTTACTCTGAGTACGAGTACGAATACTTTACAATGTGGGTGGGTGGTGGTGGTGGGTGGGTGAAGTAAAACAAGCAATATATGAATGTTTCGCTCAATTAAATAATATTCTCTAACCAAACTTCTTTCTTTGAGACAAATTGTAAAATTGAGACGGTAAAGGACGACCTATATAAAATAAAAAATATTTTTACTAATTGCATAATAATTCGAAAAACTATAGGCTTTAAAACATTCGTCCAATCACCTAAACTGTACATGTTTAATCCAATTGTGAAATGTTCTTACAAAGATAGGAAAGTTTCCTACAATGTTTTTGCAGCTTTTTACTTCCTTAGTAACGTTTAAATAATTACAGTGGTGTTGGCAAATTAAGTAGCGGCCAGTTTGTGCATTGAGTGTCGACATGGTATTTCAGTTTGTTTCATCTTGAGTATATATCGTTGTTTTTCTCTTCTAAGGATCTATTCTAACAGATGATGGAAGGTATACAGTACTGGTTCTACCCAGAAAAATTGGGTGACCTGCCTCAACCACAAAAAAAAACAAATCGACTGTCATATATGGCCTAATATGTGCTAAGAATCGTGTCGGTTTTTTTTATGAGAATACATAAGCAGCAATATCAACAATTTTAAAACCATCTATGTTTTAGTTTACAGATGCATTCTCAAGCACTCCTTGCGTTTGTGGTGGGAATGTTGATGATTGAAGGCGGAAATAGTGTCGCCGTATTTTGTAAGTTGTTTTCCTTATTTACTAGCGTTACATATGCGTGATTATAATTTTACAAACTTTTCATGGTGGTAGATCGACCTGTATAATGATTTGGGTCAATATGTTTTAATGTCAAGGTCACCATGCCTTGATAACGAAAACACTTGTTCGCTTAATAACTTTTCAAGATATGTAGCGACATGCATCACATCACGGCTGGAAAACACGCGAATCATACACCACCGGTGCTATTGTAAATAAATAGGTTTATAAGCGCGTTACGACTGCTCTCGCCGCAGAGCTAGCTTTTATGGCGATATCGGTAGAGTGTCCGGTTCACATGCAAGGGGTCCCGAGTTCCAACCCACTGAGTGCCTAAAAAATATTTATCTGTAATTTTTACGGTCCGGTAACACTATTCTAAAATGAGTTGAGCCACTTTCGGGATAGGAGTTGAGCGCGAGAAATTTAGAAAGTCGGGAGTTTGGAGGAAACCCCTTTTTCCAGATTTCAAAGCAAAAACAAGAAGACAACTCACATTGATTTTGTAAATTTCGCGTGCTCAAATCCTGCCACGAAAGTTGCTCAACTCGTTTGAGCATAGCACGGGCGGTATATCATTTACTCTTTTATCAGTCTTGATGCATGAAACTTCACAGTAGACAGACTGCCCATGGTGAGAAAATGACTCCAGTGTAGGTCAAAAGACAGCGTTAAGGTCAACATGACCCGATAATGAAAAACCGTGTGCGTCCTAAACTAAGGATGGCGGGAGGTAATATAGTTCTACCCATGGAAGGTATATGTATTACTGGTTCTACCCATGGGAGATGTATATATAGTACTTGTTCTACCCATGGGAGGTGTATATATAGTACTGGTTCTACCCATGGGAGGTATGTATAGTACTGGTTCTACCTGTGGGAGGTACTGGTTCAACCTAAACCTATGAGAGGTATATATAGGACTGGTTCTAATCATGGGAGGTATATATAGTACTGGTTTTACTCAAGTGAGGTATATATAGTACTGGTTCTACCCAAGGGAGGTATATATAGTACTGGTTCTACCCATGGAAGGTATATATAGTACTGGTTCTACCCATGGGAGGTATATATAGTACTGGTTCTACCATGGGAGGTACATATATAAAACTGGTTCTACCCATGGGAGGTATATATAGTACTGGTTCTATCCATGAGAGGTATATATAGGACTGGTTCTACCCACTGGAGGTATATATATAGTACTGGTTCTACGCATGGGAGGTATATAGAGTACTGGTTCTACCCATGTGAGGTATATATAGTACTGGTTCTACCCATGGGAGGTATATATAGTACTGGTTCTACCCATGGGAGGTATATAATAGTACTGGTTCTACCCATGGGAGGTATATATGACTGGTTCTACCCACGGGAGGTATATGTAGTACTGGTTCTACCCATGGAGGTATATATAGGACTGGTTCTACCCATCGGAGGTATATATAGTACTGGTTCTACCCATGGGAGGTATATATAGGACTGGTTCTACCCATGGGAGGTATATATAGGACTGGTTCTACCCATCGGAGGTATATATAGGACTGGTTCTACCCATCGGAGGTATATATAGTACTGGTCCTACCCATGAACAAATCGACCGTCATATGCTAAAATGACGTAAACACCATTCAAATAAAAAAAAACACTAGATTACTGTTCAAGATTCTTAGTCACGCTCATGAAACGTCACAGGTTTGCATGGTCCCAGTATATCTGTCGGTCCTCCGGACCACAGTTCAGTTCGTAAAAGTGACTAGTCTTAAAACTGACTTTATTAGCGACACACAAACGAAAATAAACACATATACACACGTTTTAAATTGAGAGGCGGATTTTATATATTTTGTCAAATGATAATATTCAAACTTGATGTTAATGTTCATATGTTGGGAAAATGTGTTATAGTACAGGATAACATATATCCCTCAAAATAATAGAAGGACCAGCTTTTCCTCCATAAATTTAACATAGAAATCCTGCATATGGATGCTTCAAAACCATCTACAGAACGAACAAAAAAACTTGGAATGAAACTAAAACGTCAAGAAAAAAGTCTGACATTAATTCAAAGGATATTTTTTCTTGCAAAATGTATTGTCTTGGGTTAAACATTTACGAAAAATTGGGGGCATTTCGAAAAAAAGACCGCTAACACCAAAAGTCACTAAATATTCTCTTTTCAATCTTAAAATCAGCTG
>JAWPHD010017951.1:0-42166 GCA_037043455.1 Cyrtodaria siliqua
ATGTGTATATTTATTTTTTTGTGAGAGGACCCCACCCACCTCTCATACACATAGTGTGTGAGGGAGCATCAGATTGAAGCGTTTTAGGTATATGTTTTTATTGAAGATTTCTCAGAGGAAGATATCCCCCAACCCACACCACACCACCCCATCCCGCCCACCCACTTCGACTAAATTACGCGCACCCAATTTCAGGCCTGATAGTATACACTATTATATCTTTGTTTAACTTGTATTGATGATGACAATGCTTAGCTTTGAATGAAGTAAATTATAAATAGTGTCTTTATTTCTATTAACATGTATCATGTATATGAATCTCATTAATATCAGACCCTCTATTACTCTACGATACTCTACGCTATAAGCGAAGAGTATCAAGTGTATCAAAGTGTAATTAGGATTTGATGTTAAGGAGACTGATAAAATAGAAATCTCCTTATTATAACACTATTATAGCTCGACAACAACTATAACTTATTCGTGTTGTAATTATTTAAATGTTGAAGTTTGAACTCTGAAGTCTGAAGTGTGAACTCTGAAGTCTGAACATTTAAGTCTATACTTTGAAGTCTGAAGTCTGAGGTCTGATATCTGAACTCTGAACTCTCAACTCTGAAGTTTGAACTCTAAAGTCTGAACTGTGAAGTCTGAAATATGAACACTGAAGTATGAACTTTGAAGTGTGAAGTTTGAAGTCTGAACTCTGAAGTCTGAAATATGAACTCTGAAATCTGAACTCTCAAGTCTGAACTCTGAACTCTGAATTCTTAAATTTGAAGTGTGAAGTGTGAAGTATGAACTCTAAAGTCGGAGTTGAATTAAATTACCACGAATAAGTTTTCGTTGTCGTCAAGCTTTTGTAGAGATCTATATTTTATATACAAAGTAAGTAGCATTCTCATAAAGAAAATGTTATAGGTCCAACAGGAAGAGTCGCATTCACAGAATACAGTCACTCCAACAAGTATTACAACGCGAAGGTGATTCAAAAGCACATCACAAACATATAAGGGTTGACAACAGGGGTACCGCCTTGGAATGGTCAGTGGCAAACAGGACCACCGGGGAGTTTAAACCGGATCAAGGGTGCACCAAACATTATTCTTAACCTGTCATCATCCATAAACAACAGGACAGTGTAACTAAAAATAATCCCCGCCAAGTTAGCCCCTTACATTTGAGAAAGCTTAGCTATGTATTACAAGAAGAAACACAGACACGTTCATGTCATATCAAAATATAACCTAAGACGCTAATCTCATATGTACGGTGTTCTGTTGGGGCCAGATACAATGTCGCAGTGTCGACAATGCGACGCCCGACAACGCGACATCGCGATACGACAATGGGACATTGCGATATGACAACTCGACATTCCGATACGACATCGCGAAATTGCGATACGACATCGCGACAATTATATCGTAATGTCGCGATGTGGTTGGCGACATTACGACAATAACGAAAGAATGTCGAGTTGTCGTGGGCGACATTACGACAATACGACATAATACGAGATTGCGATACGACATCACGACATAATTGTCACAAAGTCGTATCGCAATTTCGCGATGTCGTATCGCAATATCGAGTTATCGTATCGCAATGTCGCACTGTCATGTCGCGATGTCGCGTTGTAGGGCGTCGCATTGTCGCCCACGACAATACGACATCGTGTCTGGCCCCAACCGGACACCGTACATATATATGTACTCGATGACTTGTCTGACGTCAGCGTATGAAGGGGTAAACCGCAAAGGGCACGACAAAACGGAGTGAAAGAAATTCAACAAACGTTTCCCGCCTTAAAGGATTTAGGAAGACGTTATAGAGTCCACCGCTCGTCCGGTCAATCAAAGAGGAAAGTATAATTGCAAACTATAGAAGGGTCTACTACGGTGTCCGGTTGGGGCCAGATACAATGTCGTATTGTCGTAATGTCGCCCACGACAACGCGACATTCTTTCAATTGTATGGAAACGTTTAAGGGTCACCAGTTGTTGCGTTAATTACCTCCTTATAGACTTCGAAATTGGCGGGTTGTTGCATTGTTTCGCGTCTACTCGACCCCATTTTCTCAACTTACGGCGTATTTCTCCAATCATTTCGACTTGAAAGAATGCAAATAAGTACAATTTATCTTCACATGCCAGAAAGACTGAAGTCGACATTTTCGTCATTTAAATAAGTTTAGTTGCTGTATGTAGTCTTAACTAGTTATATTTCAATATGTCGATAAGAACTTTGACGACTTAATCAAATTTATATGGAAACGTTTAAGGGTCACCAGTTGTTGCGTTAATTACCTCCTTGTAGACTTCGAAATTGGCGGGTTGTTGCATTGTTTCGCGTCTTCTCGGCCGCATTTTCTCTATTTACTGCGTGTTTCTTGAATCATTTCGACTTGAAAGAATGCGTCTTAGTACCTTCACATGTCAGAAAGACTTAAGTCGACATGTTCGTCAATCAAATAAGTTTAGTTGTTGTATGGCGTCTTGACTAGTTATATTTCAATATGTCGATAAGAAATTTGACGACTTAATCAAATTTATTACGTCATGTCGTCATCAATATTGTACACTTACTGACATTAAACACGACACATCGTGTTCTCCGTGGTTCATTCCTAAATTTAGTTGAATTCCGTTTAGCGGTTTAGAAGGAGATGCGGTAACGGACAGACGGACGGACGGACAGAATGACAAACGGAGGCGATTTTAATATACCTTTTATTTCAAAAACTTAGGTATAAATATGGTATATTAAAGAGTAAACAGAGGTATCATAAAAACCAAATAAAAAAAGATAAATAAAGAAAAGAATGTAACAAAACGCCAGCGCAACTCTACAGTAGATATAAATAACACACGATGTAAATTCGAAATCAAAAAGTGGCCCGCAACAGCAACTGCACCTTTTAGGCCATAATCTGCAAAAAAATATCAGTAATAGTTTGAGAACCTAACTCGTATAATTAAACCAAACAATTAAAAGCAAGTAAAATCTCGCTAAAAAGGGCTGTGACCATATCCAATACGTTATTCATATGTATACAAAAAGAAACGGTAATCTAAAACAATAATAGTAAATACGGCACATGCACATGCCCTTTCATCACCAACCTGTGGCTGATACGCCACAAGGGAAGTCATGACTGGTCACCATTATCGACCGTAATTAACCTTTTCCTCACCGCGGTAGCCTAGACACCCAGTGATCCTCGGCGAACAAGTGGTGAATGAGCTGCCGCCTTACCTCAGTCCAGACATCAACCACAATATATGCAATGTCCGAGGCATAACAATCACTAGCTCACAGCAACCACACAACTCTACCCAACAAAATACCCCCACATTAAAACATAAACTCACGTGTTGAATCGAACAGACCCCAGTTCGATGCCCATAAGTATCAATATGCTGCAAATGGATACGCTAATCACCCCCAAGATAGCGTGATACAGGCATATGCCAACATACTCACTTCTGTAGCAACAAAAGATGCAAGCACAGCCATAGTTGGATTCACGGCACATCTACAAGCATGTGCAATTTTGAACAAGATGACCAAAATGGCACTGAATAGCTCACCTTATTATCTTCGCAAAGATGGAAACTGTTTAAAAAAAGCTTATAATTCATAACAGAATGAGATCACGCAGTCGATGGTGCAATATCACACATTACTGCACCCGCGTTAAGGTGTATATGGTGGCGATCTCAATGGTGTACTATGTCAGAAGGGGTGGGGATGAACCCCGGGGCCAATGCTGGTGGGATGGTTGTATCCGTCTGTTCATGCCCAGTGAGTGTATATGAGAAGATGGTCAATTCAAAATTGCTCTGCGCAAAGTAAGAATTTTTAAAACGCGCGGCATTATCGGAATTCTCAAAATGCGCGGTTCAATTCCGGACAATAGGAATTAGCACACATTAAGGATATTTTGGTTCTAGTGGTTAATTGTAATACTGACGGCAAAGGCCTTCGTTAATAATGCTGGAAGAACTTGTGGCTCAAACATTTTGCTTGTATGTAAAATAAAAGCAATAACGTATGTTTAAATTGCAAGTAAACGCATGATGCAACATGTGTTTATCTCCTCATTGTCTATAAAATGTATATTAATATCCACTGCCATTAATAGCAATACCATAAACTGGTAATTTTTTTCTCAAACGGTCTGTGTAAATGATTGATTTAGTACATTTGGCAGACGACAGATGTTCTGAACAATAAGACAATTTGACATTTAATATATGTGTATATCTTACATGTATCAGTATAATGCTGACAAATTGCAAACACTTATGACGCAACACATTCCTTTGACACGTCAAGCTTTTGGACGTGTCAAATTGGTATATCGCCCGGTTAGATGTTTATAGAATTATATTAAAGAAACACACGGAAATCTTGAAGTATTTATCAAGCATTGAAATTAGCGTCTCAATTTATTTATCCAGTATAATTTTAACGCTGCTTGCATATACCAGGGCTTTATATGACGATTATTATTCCAGCATATACATGTAATTAAAATAATAAATATTATAGTTTTGAGTTTTCATTTTTTTTTTATCTTATCCTACCATACGTTAACATAATAATATTATTGGTGCAATAGTATCAACAGTTACTAATATGCAAAAACAATTTTCTTTATACTATTCGTATAATTAATATTAATGATTGAACAAATGAAAGTTATGTAGAAAAATTATCGTTACGCCGTGAGTTTTGTTTTAAATCAAGATAGCCGTGTGTCCCTTTAATATTTATCGCCTAGCCTATAATACATTATTTAAAGAGACACATGGACTCTTGAAATGGGATGAATCATCAAAAGAATCACGCCGGTTTGATTAACCCAATATCATTTTGACTTGAAATCTGCTTGCTTCTACATTCTCACATGTAAATACGCATGTTGCAGATACGTTGTATCCATTTGACAAATTAAACCAAATGTAATGGTGTGTTATTTAAGGATTATAGGCCCTCCACCACTTTACCAATTTAGAATGCGCTACGTCTAAACCACATGCTGTCATTTCAACGGATATATATATAAAGAGAGAAAAGTGTTATATATATATATGTACATGCGTGTACTATAACACTATCTCGTCTTGTCTCTTTCTGTTTTCTTATCCTTGTTATTGTAATAAAAGCGATCTTAGAATTCGATGACACGGGCCATATTCCAACGACCCGCTCCACCATAAGCATGAACAATTTAAGATAATGCAATTATTCCGGCTAATAATCTACTCTAATTTAGCACGTTAAACAGTGAACGTATAACTGAACTATGGCGCGGGTTTTGGGATGAACAAATTATGACGTCAAAAAGAAGGCGGGTCTTATGTTTCGGTCAGGAGCTGCGTTCGTACTAATGGATAGTTTTACGTCTGAAACACATATGTAAACCCTTCAAAAATATACAAACGATATATTATGCATTTCAAATCAAATATATTTCGATAGAATCATCAAAGGTTGGGGCCACTGAAGGCAGATTAAGAAGATTAAAATGAAGACCCCAAGGTACCCCGTTTCGCCATATAAGCCAAGATGCGACCTTGGGGTCTTAAAGATAAGCGGCGTCCACGTAATGCGAACGTCTGCCATGGGGCCCGGGTGGGGTGGGCGGGCGGGGTGATTTGGGGTAATATTTTTGTCGATTTGTCGTGTTTAATGTCAATAAGTGTACAATATTGATGACCACATGACGTAATAAATTTGATTAAGTCGTCAAATTTCTTATCGACATATTGAAATATAACTAGTCAAGACGACATACAGCAACTAAACTTATTTAAATGACGAAAATGTCGACTTCAGTCTTCCTGACATGTGAAGGTAAATCGTACTAAGTTGTAATCTTTCAAGTCGATATGATTCAAGAAACACGCCGTAAGTCGAGAAAATGGGGTCGAGAAGACGCGAAAAAATGCAACAACCCGACAATTTCGAAGTTTAAATAGAGATAATAAACGCAACAACTGGTGACCCTTAAACGTTTCCATACAGAAAGACTGAAGTCGAAATGTTCGTCAATTAAATAAGTTTAGTTGCTGTATGTCGTCTTGACTAGTTATATTTCAATATGTCGATAAGAAATTTGACGACTTATTCAAATGTATTACGTCATGTCGTCATCAATATTGTTCACTTATTGACAATTATTGACATTAAATACGACAAATCATGTTCTCCGTGGTTCATTCCTAAGTTTGGTTGAATTCCGTTCAGTGGTTTAGGAGGAGATACGGTAACGGACAGACGGACGGACGGACAGACGGACAAACGGAGGCGATTTTAATATACCCTGTTTTTGTCTTTAAAAACGTGGGTATAAATATGGTATATTAAAGAGTAAGCAGAGGTATCATAAAAGCGAATTTAAAAAAGAAGAGAAAAAAGAAAAAGAAACCAATGGTCCAATAATTCTGATAACCGTTTTGTGAACAAATATGGCCATAGATGTCTGCTAATAGTATTTTTTAATTCGTTATGCAGATAAGTTAGTTCGTAATGTAGATAAGTCAATTCGTTATGTAGATAAGTCAATTTGTTATGTAGGTAAGTTAATTCGTTATGTAGATAAGTTAATTCGTTATGTAGTATAGTCAATTCGTTATGTGCAATTGTTAATTCGTTATGTCCATAAGTTAATTCGTTTTGTAGATAAGTTACTTCGTTATGTAGATAAGTCAATTCGTTATGTAGAGGTGTACCGGAAGTAAATCAAATCCCATTGAGTCTAATGCAATATTGTCCAAGCTTTCTAGCTAGCCATATTTCAAAATGAAATTCAAACTAAGATTCACTCACATGTTCTTAGTCATGAGACCTGCCTCTCTAGAAAACTGCTGAGAATAGTAGGGGTCATGTGGCATATAAGAAAATAAAATTCTGATCTTATTGACACCGTGAACAAACTGCATTCATTCGGCACCTCTTAAATGTGTTCTACTTTCACTTTCAAAGCTTTCAAGTTGATAAATAAAATGATTATACAACCATGCAAATGGTTTATAGCTATCACAAACAATTCAATAAAGTCATTTAAGCCAGAAAAACAAGCATTAAATACTCAAAAATGCCTTTTATCACCAAAAAAAGTTAGGGATTATATATTTGGGAACTTCTTTCGACTACACCAGGCATGAATACCACAGTGATTTACTTCCTGTATACCTAGATAAGTTAATTCGTTATGTAGGTAAGTCAATTCGTTATGTAGATAAGTCTCTTCGTTATGTAGATAAGTCAATTCGTTATGTAGATAAGTCAAAACGTTATGTAGATAAGTTAATTCGTTATGTAGTCCAGTCAATTCGTTATGTACAAGTGTTAATTCGTTATGTAGATAAGTCAATTGTTATGTAGTCCAGTCAATTTGTTATGTAAAATTGTTAATTCGTTATGTAGATAAGTTGCTAGTAGAGCGTCTTCAGGCCCTCTTTGGCCTATCCGGGAGATCTTGTTATTGGCTTTTTTCGGTGCCAGCCGTTTAAGCTGACTTTTGGCCTCGCAGGAGGTGTGTCTATGTAAGCCTCCTATCAAAACTCGAGTTGAAAGCGATACAGAAATTATGAAAGTCTACAGTGTTTATTAAACTGAATGCTGATTGGCTAAATCTGTCTGACAAGGCCAAAGGAAACTAGTAGATTTGTTTATAGAGTGTAGATGTTGATAAATGGTATATCGTTAGGTGGTTTGTTACGCTGTACTTCAATCGTGACCGGAAAAGATAAAGAAAGGAATAGAAATGCTGAAATTGCAAAAGAATTATTCTGTTTTCTTGCAAAGTGCATTAATTTTACATGGTAACTTGTAAACCCTATTAAAAATTACATATTGCCATGATTTCGTAGTCACGTGATTTTTCAAGGTGCCTGGATGTTATTTTCAGCCAAGAAAAACAATCAGACGACGGAAGGAGTGATTGTCAACTTTTTAGACTAGCAATGATGACCAAAATATTCTTCTCTGAAACCACAGCTACAGCTTTGATATTTTGCATGTAGCAATATCTAGTGGTCCTTTATCAAGTTTGTACAAATGACCGGCAAAGCATAACACTAATCAATTGACAAACCAAATTAGATATTGTTTGCATTAAAATATGTGACCAGCAAAACGAAGGGGAGGTGAAGGGGAGGTGCCTTTGAAAGGCAAAGCATAACACTAATCAATTGACAAACCAAATTAGATAGTGTTTGCATTAAAATATGTGACAAGCAACACGATGGGGTGGGGGGATGAAACCTTATCAAAAATTGAAAATGTTGATTTGGGCCCCACCTTCCTCCCGAGTTTCTAAAACATTCCAACGCCACTGTAATGTGCGTCAGAAATGACCATTCGTAAACAATAATACATCTCAAAAATAAGATGTATGCATAAGGAAGGGAAGGGATTAATGTTTTATCTCTGGAACTCTGTAGCACTAAATCGTATACTACAGTTCAATCTACAGTTCAATCTACTGAGGATGACGTTATTGCCACACATATCACTCGTGCATTACTTTCACGGTTAGGGTAGACAAAAAGCAAAACAAACTGCCCCTAATTACATAAAAATCCGTATAAAGCTCGTTTTATTTTGCATTCTAGTGCCTTTAACTTCTTGACTTACTGCCGTTAAAGATCACGTTAAACAATATTATGCTAAAACTTATGAAATCTCTGGGATTAATTTATTTTGGTCTAAAATTCAGACGTCCTTCATAAATTTGCAGTAAACGTCAAGTTTCATCTACACAACTCAACTTTTATAATCGGTCACTTTTCAAAGATTTATATATTTTTTAATAATTCATAGTTTCATTGGAAATTTTAACTGGCGTCGTTTAACAAATATCGCTAGCGATTTATAAAACTTATTCTGCCTTGATTAGACTAAAACCTAGGTGATTTCCAGTTTTTAGTATTCGTGTTATTTTCAAAAAAGCTTGGTGACCGATTATAAAAGTTGTATATAAGATCTCTTATAAAAGAGTAGTGTATAAGAACTTACGACTTTTCTACACTATATACAACCTTACCGCATCACCTTATCAAAGACAAGCTTTTTGCTCTTATTCACAAAACTTTCGCTAGAGAACAAAACTACATTTTTGGCCTGTAACAATATTAAAGCGTTTTTTACTAACGGCATTTTAGACAATTACACTAAGAAGTTTGTGAAGCACTCATTTCCTATTACTTTCGTCAGGTATGGAACAACCGTTTATAGACAAATTGTTGGTATCCCTATGTGTACGAACTGTGCACCTCTTGTCGCAGATTTGTTATTGTATTGCTTTGAAAGAGATTTCATGTTGAGTCTTTCATCCGATACTTCCGACGCATCACGTCGCCACAGAAGTCAGTTGATGAGAGTCCTTGTCGCAGAAGGGTTCTTAAAATACTTTTATATTTTAAAAATAGATCAGGGTTTGATATTGTTAATTATCCTCACTTAGATGGGGATGTTCTCCGTGCTACTTCTTATGAGGTCTATATTTCTCAACTTATTCGCTTTTCTAGAGCTTGTAGTCGAGTTGAGGACTTTAATATTCGTAATCTGTGTATATCTAAAAAAAACTACTCCAGCAGGGCTACCGTTACCATAAACTTTGAAAAACCTTTACAACATTGTATTATCGTAATCCAGATCTTCTTTAAAATATAAAAGTAATGTTAGAACTCTTCTGTGACAAGGACTATCACAACCTGACTCTTTGGTGATGTGATTTACAAACTTCGCAAGATCATTGGTCATAATCACTTTCATCAGTCTTTATTAAACGTGTTAAAACGTTTATCAAAAGAGGTTATGACCCTATCAATTTGCAACGAACTGCATGTTTAGTGGTGGACCCATTTACATTTATGCTTTCCTCGTTGATTGTGCGATGACCGGACAGATTGTGGACGTCTATCAGAACCCTTATAAGACGGTCGCGATTGACTTTAATCTTATCTTGTCGTACTCGTAACGGTTTATTCTCTTGTTGCTCTGGCTTCTGCCAATCATTCAGTACTTACTTTGTGGCTTTCTAGGATTTTTTATATTATATAATACATGATCATGCATGTGTTTTACTTATATTGCCTATTAATGCTGCCGTGTTTGTTAGAGAATACAACCTGTCGGAGATATCTTTATTTACATTTTCCCGCTTATTGGGATGACAATAGGGTAAGAGTGAGGATTGGTGCACCCTAGAGGCTGGTTTAATCCCCCAGCGGCCTCTTTTTGGCCACTGACCGTTCCAAGGCCGTAGCCCTATTGTCAACACTTTTGTGTTTGTGATGGCTTATTTTGCCTTTTATTCATCTTTAAAGTTGTTTTTGTTTCTGTGTGTGTGTTTGTGGTTGACTGTCGTTCTGGAATGCTACTTTTCCTGTTCGATTTTTATATCTACTTTTAATGTTCAAAGTTATATAGGCCACCATGTGCTCAATGCTACTTAACGGAATACACAAATTAGATATAGCTTGATCATTTAACAACTTTTAAAATTAATGTCTATTTCTATCAAAATAAAGAGTAGAACAAAATATGTACATGCTGCCTGAATAGTAGGGTGACCATGGCCAAAATCGATGATTATTTTAAGGGGTAGGTGGTAACGAAAATAGAACAAAACATATTATATTTCAAAATGTTTGTCTTGGTCTGAAGTTTATCAACAATCAGTAAAAATTGACAAAAATGAGGGAGAGCCAAGTAAACCAATAAGGTATCAAGATGGTCGCCATTTTTGTAAAGATTGGTATGGAGCTTATAGGAAGACAAAATACCATAGGTCAATACTTATGAGTATAGTTATAGCAATTTAACACTTATTTTAACCTTTTAGAGAAAAATAGTTGTCCTTATTTTCACAAAAGAGGTCAAAATCTAGGTCAATACCGCAAATTATTTTTAAAAAACGTGTAAAGCCCTATAATATTCAAAATGTATTATACAATTGTTTTTGTTTTTAATTCAACTTTTTCTCTAACTTTAAAAGCTTTAATAAACTTAGAGAGGATAAAATTGAACAAAATGTTTGCGGTATAATATATCTTGCTACTGCAATGTGATATTTTAGTAAACGTTTAGTTTTATGTAATCTTGTAAAGTTGTTTATTTTAACTACAATGTATTCTAAATAATTAAGAAGTAGTCATAACAAACTACTCTAAAGTATTTCTCCTCATAGGACTACTTTACCTAGGAGTATTTTACCGAGCACCGGTAAAGTTTATGAAGAGGTAATATTCAAATGTAAACTGTAGACATTAGAATAAAGTTGCTGTTTGAACAATTTCATTAAAATCAGAAACGTTACAGCATGTTACAAGGAAGTTAGTTACCCCCACCCACTCTCCCCGAAACAGATGATAGTTTTTTACTTCATCTATCAAATGTGCATATCAGTTACTGATTTGGAGAGCACATGCTAAATATGCCAGACCCAACTAGTCATTCTACGGTGTAATTTGTATATACATACTGTCCATTTGTATATATGCTGCGACACTAGAACACCACGCCATAGTATATGATACTCCACCCAGAGATATCTTCTGACATTGGTTATGTGTGCACTTTAAAACATTAAATTTATTCATATTATTAAACCATATTGGTTCTATAAGAGCAATCCTGTTTATTTTGGATCATCCCTCGTATATGATATAGGCATGAAGAAATTAAACAAGAACTGTCACATGATGTGACGGATGCCCCCGGAGATGTCAATGACACAGGAAATACGACCTTTGACCTACTGACCCCAATCTTTACAGGGTAGGACTACTCAGCAAGGCCAATTATCTTATGAAGTTTGAGGTTCATAGCATCAGCCCTTGTCAAGTTATGGCTTAGGCTAAAGGTTTTCGTTGAAGGTGACAAAGGTAAACATTTCATGTTCAAGGTCACAATGACATTGACATTTGACCTACTGTCCTCAACAGTGTATTAGGCAGAAATTCAAGAACTGGGTGTGCAAATATGCAAACAGGGTGTGCAAAATAAGTTGCTAACACGCGTCAATTCGCGACAAGTGGGTGTCTCTGGGGTAATTTATTTTTACAGATAAAGGTGACAAAATACATTTTAGGTCATATTTCTTCTATAAATGTATACAAAACATAACAATATTGAGATAGTAAGAGTTTGGAAGTGTTGTTGAGCAAAAAAAATAAATATATTATTTGTTTACCCCACCCACTCCCTCAAATATTGGCCGCGACTTTTCTAAAACGGCCGTGAAAAAGACAGCTGCACGGTTGGCTGGCTAATACACTGGTCGTCAAACTTTATAGGGTTGACAATGACAATCTTCCTGTGAAGTTTGAGGTTCAAAGCATCAGCCGTTGTCAAGGTATAGCCAAGGTTGAATATATATGTTCAAGGTCACAATGACCTTGACCTTGACCTTTGACCTGCTAACCCCAAACTTCATGGGACAGGACCTCTCCGTGGCCAATCATCCTTTGTAGTTTGATGTTCAAAGCACTAGCGGTTGTAAAGTTATAGTAACGGTCCGGGTTCCGCCTTTTAGACTCTACCTAACGAACAGCGAATTCAAATTATCAAGGGGTAGACGAAATTTAAAAAAGTTGAATTTTAATAGATTCTTTCAATTTAGCGCCTGAATGGACAAACTAAATATAAATATGATGGAAGAAATGTTAAATAGCACATATATAGCTGTTTTTGTTGTTTTTAGTCACATTTTCTGCGGTCTCCGTAAAGCATATTTTTATGTATTTTGAAATATACAGGACTATTTTTTCAAAATGATATTTTGTCATTAATTGTGAAGGAAGTGACTTTAAAATTCAAAATTACCTTAAGACCAATAAAGTAAAAGGCTGTTTATGTTCGGCAGGTTCTGTAAAGGCATACTTCTGTTACCAGGAAAAGGAAAAATCTTTAGGAGACCAAGAATGGTAAGAATGGTCTCCATAATCCAGTGGTCTCCGTAATGCATATATATAATTCTATTTGATCCCCTTAAGGTTGTGTTCCGGGTTATATATATATATATATATATATATATATATATATATATAGTAAAGTGATCTTTAGTCGGACCTGATATTGAGTTGGACGATTTTGCTCGATTTGGTACTGTTTTTAAGTTGCCACAAACGCACATGAATTGCAAAGAATAGCAACAGGGAACCAGTTTGATGTTCATTGTAACCACTGGAACCCAGTAAGAGCTTGATATACAATATTGCTGGTTTCCAGTATGATTGTAAAGGAGGTATATGAAAACCTGTTTTTCCTTGATATAGAGTCGGACAGAGTGTCCGACTTACAATCGAATCGAGTGAGCTCGTATACCGTCATGTAGTTTCATCATGTGTCACATGTTCGATGAAATTAACATACAAATTAAAAGAAAACAGAATGATCATCAGTTTGTACCATCAAATAATGTCAAAAAATTGACCCATTCTTCTATATTCTCACAAAAAAACAGTGTCCGACTCATGATCAAAATCGTCCGACTCCAGATCATTCATGGAGTAGGGTACTGTTATACCTTATAACATGCTGTTTCTACATGCAAAACACATGTAAACAAGTGGGATACTCCCACGAGATACTGCCATATTGATTTAAACCGAAACCAGAATGAATTATCATGTGATGTTGTATATCTGTGTCGTTATTTACAAAAGGTGTCCGACTTTCGATCACTTTACCCTATTATGATTGGTTTTGAAATGAATTTAAATAAACAACTAGATTCACTGTAAAAAATAAACCTCTCATGCTGGTTGAAGTGCCACAATACTAAATGAAAAAGATGCGCTTGACATTTTCATTTAATATAATTTCATGATTAACTGAAAATAATTGTCTGTTTTAGAATTATGAGTACCGATTGTCTCAATATTTCAGATACATTTTGGAAACAACGTTTTTCTTTTTGGTAATAAAACTGATATAAAATTAACGTTTTAATAATTGCAGAGCTTCACTGACTTAACTGGAAAACATTTAGCATGCACATGTCGTGTTGTCAGACCATGTATATACAGTTTAAATTCAATATCTTCAAAGCTGTAATAAAATAGAATTAATCTCCTCAAGATTGCATATGATGAATATTGTAATTCTGACAAAGTGCAAGGCCAATAACTCTTCACGGAATTCAGTGAGTCACACCAACATGTGTCACTCACATTTACACATCATGTTGATCATGAACAAAAACTCGCAATCCAATATCTTGAAAAGTGTAGAAGTAGTTAGCTCCACAAGAAGCAACAGACCGATAGCACACCGCAGTGACTCCTATAAACCAATTCTCAAACCTCATTTGCAAGGGTATAAAGATAAAGATGTATAAAATGAACTAACCCTAAGATGCCTGGATGAAGGTTAGAAAGCCTTGTGATGTAGCCTTTTGATCTATACTAGCATTGCCCTCGGCATATTTAAATCGCAACAAGGCTCTAAAAGTAACCACTGCCACTGGCTTTACTCTGACACGTAATAAGGCTCGTGTAAATGCTCTATTTTTAGGTTGACAGAGCAGGCTCAACACCTGATGAGTCTCTAGACCTAATAAACATGAACATTAATGAAACCATTAAAGTAAAATGTGTTGCTGGCATAATAATGAATTGAAAGTTATAAATATTTTGAATATGACTATGCAGGTATAATTTTCAAATATAGCAACATTTATTATATACTTCCCAGTGAAATAGTGGACTGTATGGTTAGAATAAACCTTATACTTATATTCTCATTGTTTATTTTTTCACAGTGAGAATATAAGAACTTATATTCTCACTGTCGCAAAAAAATGGAACTACCTTTTTCTACATTTGCTTATAACAGTCATAATTTGTGTCAAAGTTTAGAACTATATTATATGCGAACTAAATATATGTAAATCGCCACATGCGCTGGCATTACTATACTTATCCGCGAATACGTTAAAGGGGAACTGTCGAAACGAAACGTATTTTCTGTTTGAAACAGTTTGGTAATGTTGCATGATAAAAAGTATATAATAAATAGAATATTTGTTGGTTTGTCGTGTATATAGGACTTATTTTCATCTCGAAGTGAGAAAACTTATATTTTCACTCGTGCTAAAGCACTCGTGAAAATATAAGTTTTCACTTAAAATCACTCGTGAAAATATAAGTTTTCTCACTTCTCGATGAAAATAAATCCTATATTCACTCCAAACCAACAAATATCCTCTATATCTTTGTTGCAGGGCTTTACCTTTTGGGTCTTTGTTTAAAGGTAATAAAAAACAATAAATCCGCGGATTTAATCGACTACTGAACGTCCTTTGCAAGCTTTATTGCAAAACCCGACTCTAAACAGTTTGAAACAATCGAAAATAATTCAATTAAAACATTATCTTCATCATATAATAGCAGCCAGTCATAACATTTTTTGCTAGTGTGTTATTTATGACTCGATGCCATTCTCACTGAACTTCTTTTATTAGGAACATGTTGCCGCTTGTAAATGATAGTGTTCATAAAAAACTTGAATGTAAAACTTGAATGTAAATTAATAAAGTGTATAAAGTAGGTCAAGGTCATTTATATTGACCTGATTCGGTTAGGACAATATTGCTGTCATATAGATGTATGTATGTATGTATGCAGTTTGAAAACTGTATTGCTTTTGCTTGAAGACCTTGGTTTTGCGCGAGACATATCGTCTTGTTATGGTGATCACTTGCGCCAAGTTATTTAAAAATCCCTGGAGGGGTTGTGACGTTACGGTCCGGACACGATGTGTGTACTGACGGACGGACGGACGTACAGATGGTGCGATTACTATATGCCCTAGCATAAAAAGAAGATTTACAACAGGTCCGGATACTTTAATACTAACTTTTTATAAAATGTATCTCAATCCAACAGATAAATCATCTGGATTGAAAATTCCAATCTGACCATTTACTAAGTAGTCTTTAACAACATCAGAGAAAACTGGCAGACCAGGACCATCTTGCAATATTGACAAGGCCACCAACTGTCCTAAATTGAAGTAAACCTTTTTCTTCCTTTCCACATAGTTTGGTTGAAAAGTTAGTCTACCAGTCTTGCCTGGAATGTAAAATGAGTTATTCAATTACAAAAAGGAGAATAATATGTTTTAGGTGTAAATAATTGCATTAATGGATTAATACTTGTAGACAGTATTTGACATACTTTCATTAAACCTCTCACATCTTAATCTTTAATACTTATATGAAAGTACTGGCACATGTCCAATAACTCTCTGACTGTCTTTTTGGCAGACTTTTATGGTTAGCCATCAGGGTCATAACGCTGAAGATGTTACGCATAACCATATTATGTTACGTGTAATTTAAGCAGCCATTGAAATGATGTTCTTATGCTACGCATAACATGGACTTAAGTTATGCGTAACAGATGCTTAAGTTACATGTAATCACAGTTAAAGTAGAGTAAATGATGTCATCGGTCATATGATCATATTTTACGCGTAGCCAGTTAAGTTACGCATAGGAACAGCATTTCATTGGATGCTTATTTCAAGATCTGTTTCTCTTATGGCCAAATTGGAATGTTCAGATCAGATCTTAAGTATTTGTCTCTTTCAGTGCTTTAATAGGAAAAAATGCTCTAATTTAAGCATGAAAGTATACTTTCAATAAAAATTGTTTTTTTAGTTAGCTTAGGATACCGTGTGGTATATATGTAATGTATTGTTGCATAATGTTTTTTACAAGTTATTAAAATAATAGAGAATTTATATGTAACATGTCACTTTATTTTTCAAGTCGTTAAACATTTACACTTACCAGTAACATAAAATGAGTGGGTGACATTGTGCAGAAATAGACTAAAAAAATCCCGCCTTAACCCACCCAAATCAACACCATCTTCTCCACAAAATTGAATTTGAATAGGGTTATGTAAAGCTTCTTGTGAGTAGCGTATAAGCGCTAAAGCATCATTCAGCACAGACCCAAGTCGGACCTCCATTAATAGAAAATCTTGCGACTGACTGTTTATGAAGTTTTTCCGGTGCTCTATCAACACTCTGTTCACGTATTCTAGGGAAGGTTTTTCTTTGGGGAACAAAAGATGTAAATGTTGGCAACATCTCAAAATAAGAAGTTGATAGCACAAGAGGATATAAAGACGCTCTACTTGCATCAAGTGATTTATGCATTACACTTGGAGACAATTTCATATGAAATGTAATTTATTTATTGGTACAGAATACTTGTGTGAAGTTTCATTCCAATCTTTGACTTTGTTAAAACTAATATCAGCATCATACATGTTTACATGAACGAGGCATAACTTTGCCAAACAGGTTGAAGTGTAAATATTCGATTTTTGCTACTTATTGATACTAAATACATGTTTGAAAGTTTCATTCCAATCTGTCAAGTGGTTCAACAGATATTATTTTACAAACTCATATTTAACACCAATTAACTATGTACAGGACGGGTCATAACCATGTCAAAATAGCTTGCAGTTAAGTTACTTTAATTTAATGATTTTCCATAATTTCAACTTTTCTTCAAAATTATAAACTATTCATCTTACGTTTATAAATGTTGTTAGCATGTAATTAATATATATTGGCGACACATTTGGTTGATAAATAAATGGTGTTTAATAAATATGCAGAAACAAGAAATGTCACTGTAAGTGACAAATGCCCCCGAAGTGGTTTGTGAATATAAGAACAATATGTTTATGCACACAGCTCAAAACTGTGAAGGCATGTCTGAACTATGTATATAAATATTCATGGGCATAATAGTAAGGTCATGTAAAAGTTCAGCAAAACTAGTTGGAATAGATACGCCACAGTTAACAAGTATGAAATGATCAATTTTATGTCATTAGGAATTTCTTTCTGACTTTAAACTCAAAGTGGGACCTTGACCTTGTCGGACAGGAAAATAATAATGTTTTACCTTTGACCTCGAAGTGTGACCTTGACTTTGTAGCCATGGACCTGGAAACTGCGTGCGACACATCGTCTTGTTGTGGTGAGCACTTACGTCAAGTTATTTGAAAATCACTCCATGAATGTCAGATTTATTGTCCGGAAAGACGGACGGACGGAAGAAAGGACAGACGGTGTGATTACTATATGCCACATTTCGGGGACATAAAAAACCAGTGGTGACCAATTTAATAGCAAGTTAGTTAAGTCTTTAGAATATTACCCAGCATCCCCAGCTGGCGGTACTTCTGGAAGGAAGTCTTCAATCATGTCTGTGGCAGTGGTCATCTCTCTGAGATAATACAAAAATAGAGATATTTAAGCCTTGCTTTTTGTTTTTGTTAATAGCAAGTAAAATGGCATTGTTTATAAATCAGAGACTTTTAAATAAGTTGTTTTATTAAATACTAAATATATTAAATACTAAATATGAGACACACCACCCAAACAACACACACCCCCCCCCCCCCCCACCCCCAGCCCCACACCAAAAGACTTAATTTGATCTATATGTAAATGTATACACCTGTATAAATTGTAGAGTTAAACTGAATGATGTCAAACCCCTAAACCCTAAACTCCAAAATATCTCCTGTTAGTACTGTGCCTTGGTACATCCATCACATTAATTATATGAGGTTGAAGAGGTGATCTAGGAGGAGCTGGTACTTGTGACCTGGGAGGTGATGACAGTGATCTAGGAGGTAATAATGCGGTCCTCACCAGTACTGTCGGTGTACCAATAGGTTCATACCCGGATAGCCATTTTACATGAAGTAATGTGTTGCCAGTCACCCCAATATCCGACAATAATCTAGAGGAGAGGAGGTCAAATGGAGGTTCACTGGCAAAACAGATCTCGAAATGTTCACTAGCCTCTTCCAAACTGCCAACAAAATTGAACATCACCTGTAAGACAAAGGAAGTTGAATTCCTTCATGCAATAATTATATATTTATATTTATAACTAATGTTTTAAATTTTATGAAAAAATGTCCCTGCCTGCAGGTCATTTGTTATACACAGGATTATATAGGAAACAGTTTAAAATCTTCTCCGAAACTACAATACCTAGAAATCTAATATTTTACATGCAGTACTGTTTTAGCTTATGGTTCTCTACCAAGTTTTTCAAATGATGACCGTTGGGTCATTAATGTCACTGCATATGGGGTTTGTAGAGCATCCAATATTTTCTTGGCAATACTGAAGTCATTGATTGTTATTTTTCCTTACCTCTGTTTTATCATCTGGTGCAAATCGCCTCATGACAATATCTCCATTTGTGAATACCATGCTGAGGCTCTTCGGGAAGTTTAACACATCCATATATTCTGGAGCTATTAAATCAATGCCAGGTTTAACAGTTTTGGGCGTTCATCCCTTGAGCATGGATAAATGCAGTTGTAGGTATTTCATGTAAAAGAAATTAGTGGCCGTTCAAATAATGCAGAATAAATTAATTGTAGACTAGTGTAATATCTGCGACAGAGCTTTTTATTTTATTTTTTATTTCAATTCAATTTGTTGATTTTATCGGGGACAGTTATGTTTTCTACATCATTAAAAGACACCGTACGTCACCTACCATATACCGTTCTTTTGAAACCCAATACAAAGATATACATGGCATAGTTATAAATATAGACCCTACATTATAAGTAAAATACACAGTTATAAATACTTTGGGTTCCGCTCGTTTGAAAAACTCATGTGTAATACCGATTATGGACTACTGCGCCTCTGTATGGGAGAATAAACACTTTCAGGGTATAGGCAACGTTCAAAATCGTGCTATGCGTTATTACCTTGGGGTACATCGATTTGCGCCTACGCTGGCTCTGGCCGGTGATACGGGGTGGATACCAAGCGATTACAGACGATGGGGTTCGATGATCCGATTGTGGAATAGACTGATTACCATGGATAATAACACACTTACTAAAAACAGCATGTATTCATGATTACAACATCTGTGCTAATAACTGGCTTTAAAAAAAATAAGCAAGTTATGTGTAAATTAAGTCTGATAAACAATTTCAATAATAAATCCGTTATTTCTATGTCACAAGTTAATGCTACTATGCCGACCTGTGGTCACTTGATATCCACAATTTCCCCAAGCTTCGGACGACGGATTTGTAACCGGTGGCCCCGGGTTCAATCCTCCGTGGTGCCACTGAGTTTCGTCGGTGTGTTCTTGGGCAAGACACTTTCCCTTAGCCTCGTCCGTCGGATGGGGACGTAAATCGGGCGGTCCCGTGTATCGGTCTATCGTCCGAGCACGTTAAAGAGCCATATGAATCTCTTCGATAATAAGAGTAGGGTACGGTTCCCGGATTCCTATGTATCCTTCCCCTCTCTCTGGGGCGGCTCTAAATAACCTATACTGTGTTGATGAGCCGTTAAACAACATTCAGTTCATTTCAATTCGGACTTACAGGCTTTAAGCAATCTTCAGTTGTGATAAGTATGTTTTACTTAATCTCAAGAAAAACGAACGATCAGTGTTATGTCAATTTAGATGTGGTATTTTACCACTGAGATTAGAGACAGGACGATATACTGGTGAATCCCCAGAACAGAGACTTTGTCAGTTTTGTGATATGAACACTATTGAAGATGAAATACACGTTTTTATTTAACTGTGATCTTTACAGTCATATAAGAAACGATGTGTTTGGAGATATTTTACATAACGGCATTTATTTGAACTTACATGTTAATGATAAACTCTCATTTTTATTGCATAACCATCCGAGAAAAGTATCAAAATATATTGCTAAAGCATATTTAAAGAGGAAAACTGTTATTTATTCATAAATACTGATTTATGTTAAGAAACATAATTTCAATATAACTTGTCGTCACAATTCTAAATGTTTATTGATAACATTCTAATTAAAGCTTATTCATGCCTTACATTTATTCGGAATTCTCAAAATGCGCGGTTCAATTCCGGAATCGTCCGTGCGTACATTCTAGTTGTTAATTATAATACTAACGGCAAAGGGCTTCATTATTACTGGAAGAACTAAAATAAAAGCAAGAAAGTATGTTTTAAGTGCAAGTATACGCGTGATGCAACGTTTGTTTATCTCCTCATTATTATCAAATGTATATTAATATAGATAAGGTCCACTATTTATTAAGTATCATTCAAATATGCAAATGTCATTACTAGAAATACCATAAACTGGTAATTTATTCTCAAACGGTGTGTGTAAATGACTGTTTTAGTACATTTGGCAGATGGACAGGTGTTCTACACAATACGACAATTTGAAAGGACAAAACGTTGCTGTTGTAAATGTTTTAATCACAGTACACTTTGTAACACGAAAATATCGAAGTTCCGCTTAGAACATTTTGGCCATTTTAGTACTGTATTTAATGTAAAGAGATTGCAACATTTTACATTTAAGTTTTCTCAGCAGCTGGAGCCAAACGCGTATTCTACAAGTAATGAAACTTTGAAGGGATACTAGTTCGTGTGTTATGTTTTGTTTTAGTCGTTTTGTCCAAAGAGAAAGTTCTAGTGTAGCCATGTACCATTTGATCAACAGCAGCATGTTACACACAGTATTTATATAGCGGAAATTCCCGAGTTGGTATAACAATCACTCTTGATGGCGCAAAGGACAGCTTTAATTTGGCACGGTCTTGAAGTAAGAGGTTTTTTTTGTTTGAATGGTCATTTTAGCACATGCTAGGCCATATATGACTTGATTTTTTGTGTTTGAGGAAGACCACCCCATTTTTCTTGGGTAGAACCAGTACTTTATATCTCCCGCCGTCCGTAAGAATCGACACTTTCTTACTTGACAAGTCGAGCTCCCGGTGGGATTCGAACCTGCAGTAAAGTGATGGAATTCCATGTGTCCGATTGGGAGACCACCACACTCTCTCACATCGCCGAGACGGGTCGCATCGGTTGGAAGCGAATCAAGTGCCTCAGTAACTAACAATAACCTGTTTACTCAATTTTCATTGACACTGTAATGTTGAAAAACGTTGTTACCGTTATTGTAGACAGTTGTTACCTTTAGCGTTAACATGAAAAGTTGTTACCTTTAGCGTTAGCGTTGTTACCTTTATCGGAAGAGGTTATTGTTACCTTTAGCAGAGGTTGTTACCTTTAGCGTTGGAATTGTTACCTTTAGCGGCGGTTGTTACCTTTAGCGGAATTGTTACCTTTAGCGGAGGTTGTTACCTTTAGCGGAATTGTTACCTTTAGCGGCGGTTGTTACCTTTAGCGGTATTGTTACCTTTAGCGGAGGTTGTTACCTTTAGCGGAATTGTTACCTTTAGCGGCGGTTCTTACCTTTAGCGTTGGAATTGTTACCTTTAGCGGCGGTTGTTACCTTTAGCGGAATTGTTACATTTAGCGGAGGTTGTTACCTTTAGCGTTGTAATTGTTACCTTTAGCGGCGGTTGTTACCTTTAGCGGTAGAGATGCTTGTTACCTTTAGCGGAGGTTGTTACCTTTAGCGTTGTAATTGTTACCTTTAGCGGAGGTTGTTACCTTTAGCGTTGGAATTGTTACCTTTAGCGGCGGTTGTTACCTTTAGCGTTGTAACATACACATTTCCTCAGTGTTTGTGTATTTGTTACTTTGCGATTGAGTGTTAAGACTTCGGAGGATTCGGAAACCTGAATCAATCCATTCTATGTTGGATCATTTCTGTCATTTCTGGAATGTTGATTATTTCCCTCAATTATAATGAGTAAGAAATAAAAACTTTGCAGACTCTAAAGATTTATTTAGAATCTTAACAATTCTAAAATAGCATGTTTCAAGGTTTCCATTTGCGTGCGTTGTTGTATTCTAAAACCATATTTAAACATGGCTTTGACGGCCATTTTGAAACTCTATGAATAGAACAAAATAAGCAAGTGTGCCAAAGGGGCACTCGTTGTATGTTTAATAACAGAAATAATAAAAAAAATCATGAGAATACCATAATGTTAACGTGAGTTATACTGGACTACATATGCCAAACTCATGGACTGGCATGTTTTTAACCGTTATATGCTGTCATGCGGAGAAATGTATCGTGTCATACGAAGAAAAAATGTATTTGTCTTGTGTAGTTCTCTTGTGAACAACAAGTAGGTGTAACCTTGTCACTGGAATTCCCTTTGTATTTGCACAGGTGTAATTCGGTTAATTGAAAATAACACAAGTCAGACTAAATGGTGTACTCTAAATACCAGTTATTGGAACTTAGAGTATAGCAGACAGGTGAAACAGACATGATACAAACATATAGAGTATGGTCTCATCTCGTTGCTACACCCATCTCGATTTTTAAATCAACTAACTCGACGAGACCATAATCTATCTATTACTTGCAGTACACCATTTATTCTGACAGGTGTTATTTTCAACTAAACGATTTACACCTGTGCAATTACAAAGAGAATTTTCAGTTGCCATGCTACAAAACAAATATATGCCCATCTCGATGTTTAAATCAACCAAACTCGTTGATACCATACTCTCTCTATTACTTAAGACTGAATGTTTAAATAATATAGATATAATTGTGCTCCAACAATGAATTTAGTTGTAATGTTTCATGATTATCAATAAAGACCTTATTGGTTAAATATATCCTAGCACACGCTGATGGTTTATTGTATATGAAATTGATTTTTAGTGTAGTCAATCTGTTTTATTCAATCTTAATCCAATAATTTCAAAATATATGATTTTCTGTTTCACAATTTACAAATACCTTTTAATTGGTATATTGAAAACGCTTAACTCTCGTGAAAAGCAACAACTTCACGCAAAAGAAGAGCGATAACAGGTTATAAAAGACTAATAAAATCCTAATGGCTTGTAAAACTCATCGATTTATTACAGTATAAATCACTGCGTACACAGTATAACATGTGAATGTTTGAACAGTTACTGAACGGCCGTACGGATGGCATGCATGTTTATGTCATTGCTCATGTCAGACATGCTCAATCTTGAAACCTCGGCCAATCCCGTCATTCTTCGGGATCCCGCCTCATGTGTATATTAAGCTTCGGTATGTTCAAATTATTGACATTTTGTTAGCCGGAAGACAACGGCACGGCAAATAGTGCACTGTTGCTAAGCTGTTGCTATATTAGCCGTTAGCCACACGTGTTGATGTATGATTTGCGTTGCATGAGCAATCGGCTAAATGGCATTGCAAAATGTTGAAGATACCTTTGATTTTGAATACAAATTGTTTTGGCGGGAATCGGACGCGCATCACGCTAAGTATTAGAGGCTATGAAGTGAAATTTTAACTATTAAGAAACCCTAAGGGAACGAGCGCAGCGACTGACCGGGGTTTCTTAATTGTTAAAATGTCACTTCTTATATAGCCTCTAACTGACTTAGTGTTTGCCCTACTTTTTCCCCGCGCTTCTACGAAACCACGCCTCTTAACACGTTCGCGCTTCTACTAAATCCGCCTCATTGTGTCCAAACAAGCGCGTGCCATTTAGTAAGCGATTTCTTAATGATTAATGGTTAAAATTGGTGATCGTTAGAAATTTACATGAATAAATTCGCCATTTTTTTAAAATTCCTCACCGTCTGATTGGAGGAAAAAGTAGGACAAACACTAATATGAAGTAACCAATATGTGACATTCGATTAGTCTAGATCATCTGCGACGCTTGCTTGTTTTCAAGGCAAACGTCTAGAACAGTCCTCCTGAACAAAGTTTGATTTTTGTCGATACACTGGTAAGGTTTCTGATTGGCTGAGACAGGAACACCTGCTATCCAAGACATACAGAAAGGCAGAAATACAATAAATGTTTGTAAACAAAGAGGGAAACTTCATCATCATATCGACGAACTAAATGTGGATGGTCAGAAATACTTAAATAAAAAAAATACGGTCACGTGGTTCCAGTTTAAAAATTGTTTCTGCACAAACGGTCAAGACGTTTGTATTTACAATCAAGCGTCGAAGATGATCAAGACTAACATTCGATATGCATTCGAGGGCGGGGGGCGTCAAAAGTTCAATTACACTAAAAATTCAATTACACTGTCATTCTTCTATATTTGTGCACATAACTTGGTGTATGTAAATATAAAAAATATAAAAATAAACAATATATCAAACGATTTTATTATTTCGAACTCGGACGTCTGCTTTGTTTTAAAAGGATGTCTCAAATGAAACATTATGATGATTGGATTACACTGTATACATTTGTTTCCTCCTACTTCATCGGTGGGGGCCTGGGGGAAGGGGCATCAAAAAACACTAATAATTCAATTACAGTGTTATTTTTCCATACGTTTGCACATTAGTTGGTGTAATAGTTATCTATGAAAGAGATACACAGCATGTCAAAAGATTTATTATTTAAAATTAAGGTCGTCTTCCCTGGGGGATGGTGTTGGATAAGGTGGGTGGTGGGGGGATGGTATCAGGGGGTCAAATTATTGTTTTTAATTATGTATCAAACAAACATTTTGATGAAGGGATTACAGTGTATAATAAGATGTTGTTCACCTGTATATGTGTGCGGTGGTGTGTGGGGGTGGCCTGTGTGAAGAAAACTTGGGTATTTGCGATGGCGCGCCGTCGAATTCGTTCTTGATTTTTTAGCTCTACTGGCCAAGGGCCAGCAGAGCTTATGGGATGGCGAGTTGTCCGTCGTCCGTCCGTCCGTCGTCCGTCGTCCGTCCGTCCATCGTTAACTTTTGTCTCGTTAAGACGATAGGGCCTTCATTTTTCATCCGATCTTTACCAAACTTTAACAGGTTGTTAATATCAATGAAAGCTCGGACAAGTTCGAAAACCAGTCAGATCAAACTAGTAATAGCGGAGTTATGGCCCTTGATTTAGTTAAAAATGCTATATTGTATATTTTGCCTCGTTAAGACGATAGGGCCTTCGTTTTTCATCCTATCTTTACCAAACTTTACCACATTGTTAATATCAATAAAAGGTCGGACAAGTTCAAAAACCAGCCAGATCGAACCAGTAACAGCGGAGTTATGGTCCTTGATTTAGTTAAAATGCTATATTGCTATATTTTGACTCGTTAAGACGATAGGGCCTTCATTTTTAATCCTATCTTTAGCAAACTTTACCACATTGTTAATATCAATGAAAGCTCAAAATTTTTTGAAAACCAGCCATATCGGACTAGTAACAGCGGAGTTATGGCCCTTATGGTTAAAAATGCTATATATTGCCTCAAGACGATAGGGGCTTCATCGTTCATCCGATCTTTACCAAACTTTATCAGATTGTTAATATCAATAAAAGCTCGGACAAGATCGAAAACCATTTATATCGGACCAGTAACAGTGGAGTTGTGGCCCTTGGTTTAGTTCAGAATGCTATATTTTGCCTTGTTAAGACGATAGGGCCTTAATTTTTCATTCTATCTTTACCAAACTTTACCACATTGTTAATATCAATAAAAGGTCGGACAAGTTTGAAAACCAGCAAGATCAAATCAGTAACAGCGGAGTTATGGCCCTTGATTTAGTTAATATGCTATATTTTGCCTCAAGACGATAGGGATTTCATTGTTCATCCGATCTTTACCAAACTTTATCAGATTGCTAATGTCTTTGAAAGCTCGAACAAGTTCGAAAACTAGCCTATCGGACTAGTAACAGCGGAGTTATGGTCTTTGATTTAGTTAAAAATGCTATATTTTGCCTCGTTAAGACGATAGGGGCTTCATTGTTCATCCGATCTTAACCAAACTTTATCAGATTGTTAATATCAATGAAAGCTCGGACAAGTTCGAAAACCATTCATATCGGACTAGTATGGCCCTTCATTTAGTTCAAAATGCTATATTTTGCCTTGTTAAGACGATAGGGGCTTCATTGTTCATCCGATCGTTATCAAACTTTATCAGATTGTTAATATCAATGAAGCTCGGACAAGTTCGAAAACCATTCATATCGGACCAGTAAAAGTGGAGTTAATGCCCTTGATTTAGTACAAAATGCTATATTTTGCCTCGTTAAGACGATAGGTCCTTCATTTTTCAACCGATCTTTACCAAACTTTATCAGATTGTTAATGTCAATGAAAGCTCGGTCAAGTTCGAAAACCAGCCAGATCGGATCAGTAACAGCAGAGTTATGGCCCTTGATTTTGTTAAAAAGCTATCATTTTCCTCGTCATATGATATGGCCTTCCTTTCTTCTTTTTTTTTTATTATTATTTTTTTTTGAATTGTTTTAGATTTTTTTAAAAAAATTTAATCGTTTTTTTTTAATTTTCTTTTTAAATGTTTGTTTTGATTTTTTTGAATTTTTTTATTAATTTTTTTTTTGATTTTTTAGCTCTATGTTGGGGGTCCCAAAGGGGTTTTGCGTGAAAACGTGATCGGTGTGTTTTTAAAAACGTGACACGTGAAACAAACAATATTTTTGCGTGATTGCGTGAAAATTATATCAGCGTGATCCGTGATTTTGGTCTTGGTAAAACGTGATCGCGTGATATGGTGACGTGAAACGTGAATTTTTAGTCCTTTTCAGTCTTTTTAGTGTCCCTCCTCCTCCCCCGAGCCTCCCCTGAAAGCCTCAGAATACATCTGACGGCTCAAGTTTGTGTGTGATTGTGTGTGGTTTTGTTTTGTTGTCTTTTTGTTGTTGTTGCAACCCACACATTGTACTAGAGAAGCTCGAGCCTATAGCGCTTCACGTCTGCTCATCCACATTTAACGTGAAATGTGAAAGTTCTGCTATTTTCACGTGAAGACGTGATCCTTGTTTTTATTTTACGTGATCACGTGAACACACACCCCCTTTGGGACCCTCTATGTTGGACCAGTTAAAAATGCTATATTTGGCTCGTTAATACGGTAGGGCCTTCATTTTTATCTGATCTTTACCAAACTTTACCAGATTCTTTAGTTATGGCCCTTGATTTATTCAAAAAGCTGTTTTTTGCCAGGAACCTTAAAAAAAACGTAAATGGGAGTCATTCGCTTCATTGATGTTATAAGAGCCATGTTAGCCAGTAGAGCGTCCACAGGCCCTCTTGGGCCTCTTGTTTTTTATTAAAGTCTTTATGACCATCCGCATTTAGTTCGGCCATATAATGATTAATTTTCCCTTTTTGTTTATATAAATAAATTTTCTTTCTGCCTTTCTGTATATCTTGATTAGCAGGTATTCCTGTTTTAGCCAATCAGAAATCTTACCAGTGTATCGGCAAAAATCAGATTTTGTTCAGGAGGACTTATCTAGACGTTTGTCTTGAAAACAAGCAAGCGTCGCAGATGATCCAGGCTAGCTGTATTTACACTTGCTTCCAATGCGAATGGCCGCAATGGCTGAAACTTGCTTGTCAACCGGAAAGCGAAAAGCCAACGGAACAGAAATACGACAATTTAGAAGCGAAAACACAAAGTATAGGATAGGATTCATTTAGATAAACTGCGACTATTGATATACATTACGTGGTCCGAGTATTAACTTTCATACCCCATCCATCCCCTTCTCCAAGAATCGAAAACGGGGTTTGCTGGGGGTAAGAAATAAACCTTAATTTCGGCTTGAAAAGTTTGCATCTTGTAAAATTAAAACATTTCATAGGTAATTTTAAACAGGTTATCGCATTTTTTCAGTCAAAAAATGTTTTTAAACTTGTTTTATTGTCGAAATAGCCGTTATAAAATCCTGCTATTATAAGCTTTCCCATCGCTTAATGGAATTAAGGTTGGAACAAGTAATGACACAAACCTGACGATTTGAATGCCATTTAATGGCTAATCAACACATACAGGCGTTATAAAGTGCCTTCCGATAGAAAGATGCTCAGGAATCTGGGAAAATTGCTCTTCTGTTACTAAGGAATAGATTAGACATGGTTCTTTAACGTGCTTGATCGACTCCGATACAATGAACGACCTAAACACGCCTCATATATGTTAGAGTGTAACATTTATGTTTGTTTTAATGTAATATATATTTTAACGATTTTGAAGTATTGAATTAAATTGTGTCGGTAAATGAAATTTTAAAGTTGAAACAAATCTACATGTGACAAGTGAAATTTACAATTAAAGCAGTTTGAATAATAGTTTAGATCTAAAGACTCTTACGCCTTTAGAACTTGAGAATGTCGCAAAGAATATATTACTCTGTTTTCTATAAACTGTATTCATGTATTTTAATTTAATATTGTTGCATGTTCTTTATTTCTTGTTTCACAATTAGCGTGGATTTTATTTTATTATTGACATATGCTTAACATGGCATTTATTGCGAAAATTAACAATATACCTTGACAAAGTCACGTGATCATATCTGTAATTTAAGTAATTGTTAATTTTCGCAATAAATGCCATGTTAAGCAGATGTCAATAATAAAATAAAATCCACGCTAATTGTTGGTAATACTTATTCATGATACCTTCTCGTCGTTTAATGCGGAGACGCAACTGTAGTCACATACCATGTAGTTAAAACGTTTTGCCATAAATAACAGACTTTCGTGGAAAATAGCGTTACGGTAAAAGCAGGGTTTGCCATATTTACTAAACACTTCTCTACCATCCTAGAGACTGAATTAGTCCTAGATTATAAGAATCCGTCATGAGTATCCATGTGAGATTTCCCTATCTCACATGGATCACTCATGATGGATTATTTTTCTCCCATTATGTGTTTATTAACAGCATAAAATCAATGACTTTGCTGATTTAACGCCAGAATAAGGCGACGTCGACGTAACGTCATGACGTCATAAGTCACATGTCATGTAAGATAGAGTTATCTCACATGAGGGAAATGCCTATCTCACATGAGCAGAAATGGGAGAAACACTGTTTCTCGGATGACTGGTAGGTGTATATGTGAACGTATAAAGCAAGTTTTTGAAGTATCCAACTTTTTTCCGCTCCAAAACAAGCATTGTATAGCCTTGTCATTTTTATATGATCGAAAAAGGCGACCCAATAGTGTTTCTGACATGTTTTGCCACGCAATTGGTACCCATGTATGCACTAACATTTGCTTATTATAACACTCCATCTTTTGTATATCGTTTGGCTAGTTCTTTAAACTGTTGCAGAGCAAGGTACCATAGTTTATTCATCACTCCATTTGTTGTTGTCGTTGCTACAAGAAGGTCACAGTTCTTTTCTCTTGATTCGAAACATGCCATGCCTGTCTGTTCATGTAGATTTAGATTCCAAAGATGAGTAAATGTCACGTGTCCTACTTTATCTGTAAGAAGACCAAGCAGATAAATATCGTCTACCCAGAAAAATGGCGTATATTTAGCAGCTGCATACATTTCAGAAATTAAATCTCCTGTTATAATTGCAAAGAAACCGTTACAGTAGGTTACTGGAAAGTGAGTCATGTTTTTAAATTCACTGTCATCTATTTTCCATTGACCTGTTTTTCTCATTATAACACTGGTACCTTTATGTCTAACAGAGCACCAAATCTCTTTAGATTTATTTGAGTATACCTTATTTTCAATATCATCAAATAGTTTAAACACATTTAAAAACACATCGTCGTCCACCTTTACGACAAGTCTAACATGAGAACAAAACTCTGAGACCCATCGTATACCTAACACTGCTTTATGTGTTAGATTATGATACGAGTCCTGAAAACGTCCTTGAACGATGTCACCATAAACACGGCTTTCGTTTTTTATCAACACTTGGGTAGACTCTTTCTCAGGCATTCCAAGCAGGAACACTATCCTCATACGTTGGTTTCTGAAAAGCTTGTAGTTAGCCCATGTTTCACGCATGGAACGCCTACGATTAAAATGTGTTGTTGACGAGTGTACTACAACTACAAACGATAGGTTGTCGATACAAATGTGTTCATTGTTTATATGGTAGGGGTCATCTAAAACAGTCAATGGGTATTTTTATATTCGGAGTATAAACTGAGGTTGACTCCGAGAATATTTTGTATACCCTTGTTTTCGTTGGACGTTCTATAGTCACACTTACATTTCTAGAATAATTTGAAACGCGATTGTCAATGCCTGGACCAGTATTATCACGATCTTCTGTCGGAGTTGTGTTTAATAAATCCCGTTGTGTATTCTTTATTTCAACAGTGACAAATAATATACCCAAAACTACTAGGCACGATAACATGGTATAGCTCAAGTTAGCCCTGACGAAAACAGCACGTGCGAGAGAGATAGCCCTCCGAGTTAACATGGTGGATTCGCTGAAAAAAATAGAAAGCATTTCGTTACAATAAACATATAAGTAAGTACTGCAATTTACACTACTGAAATACGTTACTTTACTATGAAAGAGCATTCATCGAATGCTTCTTGGTTAAATAATTCAGTTTTTCAGAGTTCAAAGATGCTGAACGACTTTATAAAGTGTATGAAATTAGAAATTTGGAAATCGAATCGCCGATCACGATAGATACAAAAACATGTATTGCAGTCTGGGTTTGATTAAGACTTTCATGAACGGTAGTGAAAAATGCTTGTTTCTCTGGATGTGGACTTTATTGTTACAGAATTCCTTTTGATGGGATGTAGTTTTGTTTACACTGTCTTGTCTATTTGGGCCCTGAAGTCAGGATAATAGCGAGGATTGTGCCCATATAAAATCGATTCAATCTAACCAGTAGGCCTTATTGCCTACTGACCGTTCCAAGTCAGTAAGCCTGTCTTCACCCACCCTTTCTGTTGTTTTGTCTTTCATTGTATTATCAAGTCCTTGTTTGCAGTACGGTGCGTACCTACGATGCCATTGCGTTCGGACGCTGTGGTTTCTATAGGTCCCTATATCTCATTGTTGCTAACATGCATGCCATCTAGCCTCGTGTTGAGCAGAACTCAATATTTAAAATGTCAACAGAGCGAAAACTTGAGCCATCCCGAAGATGGTATTCATATGACGATGAACATGGAACCATTAATGAGGTATTGTCATGGTACATGGTCATGGTACAGAACCGAAAATACTTTTATTGACTTGTATATTAAGAACATCATTATAACATATATACAACAATTACAAAATACATATTAATATCACGTTTAACATACAACGTATATGATTAATATACACACATGTATCAGCTCTAAAGAGGATGAACTATTAAGTGTTCAAACACGCGTTATAGATATTCTGTGTGATATCGCACATTTGAGATATGTAGCCAATTTAAAAAGAATCATTTTGTTTTCAGTTTGCAATAATTCGATGAATTAAACATACACGTACTTGGTCCATTACGATACTGTTGTGCTGTGTATTTCTTTCTTCGTTATATCAGAATAACATGGACATTTTAGAATGAAATGAAACTCATCTTCTATATCTTGAGTATTACAATATTGACAAATACTTTAAAATTTTTCAATCCTATTCATACCATACCAACCTGCTTGAATTCTTAGAGAATGGGACTAAAACCTTATTCTACTACAAATAACAACTGAAAAGGGGATCCCTTGAAAGCAACAAACACAAGCAAGCGTTAAAAGTAGCAGACTATATTTATTGAGTCTGTTCATGAGAGGTAATGTGGAGTGAAACACCTCTCAGCCATCCTACCACCGGCTTAAGCGATATCCTTCTTTAAAGCCACAAATATCGGGATGGATGATCCCAAAGGACCAGTAAGTAATAACACGACTGATTTGTAGTCGGGGCGACATTTTACGGCCGCCACACAGCACTAAACAAACGCTAGTGTGAATGTCAATAAATACTGAAAAGGGGATCCCTTGAAACACCAACAATAGATAAAAGTAGCATGTTCAGCAGAGGTAATGTAAAGTGCAACACCTATCACGCCTCCTAGCATCGGATTAGGCGATATTCTACTTTAAAGCCACAGATATCGGGCTGGATGATCCCAGAGGACCAGTAAGTATTTGTAGTCGGGGGGACTTTTTACGGCCGCCACTTCTTAAATCGCATGGCAATACCTCTAAATATGTTTAATATTGAAAATAATTTTTCTCATTGTTATACAAATCTAAGACATCCGTATTTGTTTACAAGCATACCAGTTTTGTAAAAAAACAATCAATTATTCTTTGGTTGAATACTAATACAAATGACTTACACAAACAACTGTATCAGGGTTATCCGAAACCCAATTGAAATCATAGTCATAAATTACTGTTTTAACCTTAGATTACTAGTTCTTTTCGCCATTAACACAGTCATCTTAAGCAATATTATAAACATTTTCCCATATAATAGTATCAGTAGTTAACAACTTAAACGTATCTTCATACCATTGCATGACCAGGGGGTGTATGGTCCCAGTTTGTAACAAAATGCTTTGCCTTACGCGAAAAAACAATGGCCGAAATAAACAAAATGGAATTTAGTTGGGAGCAGAGATTATGAAGTCTGCGTATCACAAGTAACAGTCAAAAATCTTAGATCCTGAGGATGAGTAAACAATACTCAGAGACTTTAACGGCTGAAGTAGTGGAACCACCAATGGACACGCATCTAATTGTACGCTATTTTCAGTATTTTTAGAATTATTTTTTCATATAACAAATGTATTTTGAGCTTATTTGTCAACAATCTATCATTTAAATCATAAAGAACGGATGAAATCTTTGCAAGATGAATACAATTTACATAAAAATAAATGTTTCACTGTCTGTTCCTCAAAGAAGATAACTAAAAAAAACTAGAACTGTCGCCGGAGGCGGACAAATAACCCCGGCTGGCAATTTGTTGGGGATGGGTAAACATACAAGACTTTGTTCCTTTAAAATATATAGACATATACTATAGAGAAAAAGCCCGGACAAGAATTTTCTTTTTGACTACCAAGTATGAAATGCATTAAAGATAAAAGGGCCATAACTCAGTGAAACATTATTGAACCAGAACGTCATGACAGTATGCACAGCTCCACTTAATATTGATACTTCCTAGCAAGTTTCGCTAAATTCTAGCAAGGAGTTTTAGAGAAATAGCCCGGAAAAATAAATTTTATTATATATATATTAGAAATACAAAGGGTCATAACTCAGTGGAAAATTATCGAACCGGAACGTCAGGCCTATATGCGCATATTCACTTGATATTGATGCTTCGTAGCAAGTTTTATGAAATTATAACATGGGCTTTTAGAGAAAAAGTGCGGACAAGAATTTTCTTTTTCATTACCAAGTATGAAATGCATTAAAAATACAAAGGGCCATAATTCAGTGGAAAATTATTGAACCGGAACATTATGAAAGTATGCACATTTCCACTTGATATTGATACTTCCTAGCAAGTTTCGCTAAATTCTAACAAGGAGTTTTAGAGAAATAGTCCGGACAAGAATTTTATATTATATATATATTAGAAGTACAAAGGGCCATAACTCAGTGGAAAATTATCGAGCCGGAACATCATGACAGTATGCGCATGACTTCCTAGCAAGTTTCGCGTAATTCTAAGAACGAGTTATTGAGGAATTGCCCGAACAAGAATTGCGTCTACGGACAGACGGACAGCTTTCACTACCAAGTATGAAATGCATTAAAAATACAAAGGGCCATAACTCAGTGGAAAATTATTGAACCAGAACGTCATGACAGTATGCACATCACCACTCGATATTGATACTTCCTAGCAAGTTTCGCTAAATTCTAACAAGGAGTTTTAGAGAAATAGCCTGGACAAGAATTTTGTATTATATATATATTAGAAATACAAAGGGTCATAACTCAGAGGAAAAATATCGAACCGGAACGTCATGATAGTATGCGCATGTCCACTCGATATTGATACTTCCTAGCAAGTTTCGCGAAATTCTAAGAAGGTGTTATTGAGAACTAGCCCGGACTAGAATTGCGTCTACGGACAGGCGGACAGCTTTCACTACCAAGTACGAAATACATTAAAAATACAAAGGGCCATAACTGAATGGAAAAGTATTGAATCGGAACGTCATGACAAGAATTTTGTATTATATATAAATTATATTAGAAATACAAAGGGCCATAACTCAGATAACTCAGTGTAAAATCATCGACCCGGACCCGAAAAGGCAGATACATCCGGCACTCATATCGATGAAGATACAACAATACAATATGACAGAGATTTGAAAGTCGTTCAGTATATAACAACTACTGCTACTTCTCCTGTCTGTGAATAATGATGCCAGCTTTGTGGTATGGTAAAGGATCTGTTTCAGTTAGTGTAATAAACAGTGATATAATAATGATGCTAGCTTTGTGGTATGGTAAAGGATCTGTTTCAGTTAGTGTAATAAACAGTGATATAATAATGATGCTTGCTTTGTGGTATGGTAAAGGATCTGTTTCAGTTAGTGTAATAAACAGTGATATAATAATGATGCTAGCTTTGTGGTATGGTAAATAGATTTGTTTCCATTGGTGTAATATACAGTGCTATAATATTGATGTTAGCTTTGTGGTATGGTAGACGGATTTGTTCCCATTGGTGTAATATACATTGCTATAATATTGATGTTAGCTTTGTGGTATGGTAGACGGATCCATCATTATTGTATAACCACATACGTAACAGCTCGCGAAAGAATTCCATATAATCGATCCTAGCAGTTAAACAATCTCTATATATTCTTAAAGCAGATGATGACATGTTTGTTAATACATTTTCAGTAATTACCACGATTTTGTTCTCGTGAACAGATTGTTATTTCATGTCACTTAATGAAAAGCGGAAAGAGTCCAATAGTTCCTGATAAAAGCAGTCCATGGTTTATACCATCCCATATCTTTCTTTATCACATAACGTCGCTTGTTAGCAGTGTCGAACACCCATTTAGTATTATATTGTATGACACACGTGTAATACAACCTGGAACGATTTTGATTGGTTGAGTTAAACCTGTAACACTACGCAAGTTTATTAACTGAAACTATTTTATTTATTACAAATTCATCCAGATCTGAGTCATAAACTTCCTTTTTGTGACAGCTTATAAAAAATAATGCATGTTATACAAAACATTGGTGTTGGTTTGTTAAAAAGTTAGCGTAAACTGCTATTTTGTAAAGAGTTAAAACACGAACTCTTTTATACGCAACGTCATGTGTGAGACGCGACGTTACTACGTCACATATTTTATGACGTTTTGGCGCTAAAGTGTGTTTGACGTCGTGGCGGTTCTATGTCCATCTGAATTATTTTTTACTTATTTGATTGCAATGTTATGAATTATTTTTAATTTTAACTCGCCAAAAGGCTCGTTAAAATTAAAATAATTCATAACTCGTTTCATAAATCTTATATGAAATGGGAACTCGTTTAAGATCCTCTATAAATAGAACCCATTTACCGCAGTTCTGTTCTGCATATTCAGCGATAATGACAAACGTGCTGATGCGTAACCTTTACATGAAATCCTAAATTAATTTTGTATCAAGTCAATTGGACTCTTTTCGCTTTTCATTAAGTGACATGAAATAACATTTTGTTCACGATTCATTGAGAACAAAATCGTGGTACTACACTATTATACACACCTACTTCCACGTTATATTCCAGTTATATACGTTTTTTGTACAGAAAGGGGCTACAACTGATTACAGAAAGGACAATTCTGTCATGTAGTAGGCCTTTTAATCAAAGTATACTTTGTTACACACAAAATTCATCAATGTTGAAGTTTCGCTTGAAAATGTCAAGCCATTTCAGTATTGTGTTTAAAGGGGTTGATGCATTGTTTTCAAACAAGGTTTATTGTAAAGGGCTCTGAAACACTTCAGAAAAAGCTGGAAAAAATATCAAAATGCCATGAAAAATAAAGGAGATATGAGCTATTGAAAACTTGCAAAGAAACATAAAAGGAGGCGGCCATCTTGGATTGATGACGTCATCACGCATTTTTACCATATATGGCATACTGACAAAATGTCTTTTAAAGCAAAGAAAATTACTGCAAATGAAAAATTAGCATACAATTTATATATTTTACATCTGTATATTTATTTTGTATCAATTTGCAGTGCTTTTCTTTGCTTTAAAATGTATTTTGTAAACGAAAACTAACTAGAAAAGTATTTCACTTATGTTAATGAAACATGACACACATCTTGATCTTACCTTAAGATATATTCTAACACATGTCCTATAGCTCTGGCGTTGGCAGAGTTATGCCCTTTTTCATAAAACTTAAACATGCAATCTAACCAAGCTTAAAACTGGCCATAACTTAAAAAGTATTTGAACTTTGTTTGCGAAACTGCACAAATATATTCCTCTATGAATGTTGTTAGCCAAAACCAAAAACTCTCAATTTCATTTTGTGAGAGTTGTTCCATTTTTTATGAAACTTAAAGTATGCTTCAAAATTCGTGAAGGATTTCACCCCCTGTCTTGAAACCTTATTGTTATATTATCCAGCACACGGCAAGCGACACAATTGTTCAGTGGAACATCCTTCTAGGGTTTTTTGACCATCTCCATATTTTTTAATTTGGCGTTTTATTTAGCTTGAGTGCCTTACTTTACTTGTCTATTTCTTAGTGTCACATTCCTTTATTTAGGTAAACATCTAGATAAACTTGATACTGTAGTGTTAGTCCATTACGTGGTCCGGACGTAATTCCATTAAGTGATGGGAAAGCTTATATTAGCAGGATTTTATAACGGATATTTCGACAATAAAACACATTTAAAACTGGTAAAAATGTGAAAATTACCTTTTCTGTGTTTCAGTTTTACAAGATGCAAACTTTTTAAGCCGAAATTAAGGTTTTATTTCATACCCCAGTCAACCTCATTTTTGCTTCTTGGAGAAGGAGTTGGATGGGGTATGAAAATTAATACTCTGACCACGAAATGCAGCTACAAAATATAGTTGCAAAAAAGTGGAATCCTGATCATTTCTTTACAAATCCATCTTTTTACAACATATAGACTTCTGTAGAAATTTTCAATATTGAACAGATGCTGATCCAACATTCTCCAGATTCCATCTCTGTTGTAACCGACAAACCAAACACTGCTTTTAGTACTCTGTATTTCTAATTCAATTTCTCCTAATTTTTAACCTGTTAGTTTCAATAAAATAATATTGAAATCTATGTCTACATCTTTATAGTTGTTTTTTCCCACTTAAACTTATCTTAAATGACAGAACAGTATTAGCCCGCCCACGTACTTTTTTATTATATGTTTTAATATTTTAATTTTCCGAAAACGGATTTGGCTCAATTTTCTTCTAATGGTGGCGATAAGAAAGAAAAAAAACAATCCTTACTCTACCTCGTCCGCTTCCTTCTTCTTGCACTATTTTGTTTTCGTTTATTCTTTATACCGTTAAACCTCTCTTCTTGTCTAAGTTCTTTATACTCTACTAAATGTTTCACTGGAAACATATATTTGTTAAGCCCTCAATAATGTCACAAATAAAACACTATATAATAAATATATTACGCACGCAACTTTCCAGAATCGGAATTTGAATGATGAAGTGTCGCACACATCTATACAATAAGTATTACTCTCTGACATAACACTTCAAATATCAAGGTTCAGGCTAGGGGGAAATATTTATATAAAAACAGGTGATTAGTTGTTTAACATATAACATCTAGTGAAATAAAATATCTAAAATATTTAAACAATACTAATAATAAATAGACGATGCCGTTTATCTTCGCCAGCGTATAGCGACCCACTCTATTCCTAATATAATATCAAAATATTTTCAAACATATTGGGTAGCTCTTTTAAAGAGCTACCAAATATGTTTGCAAATATTTTGATAATGATTAAATTTTATTTCAGAAATAAAGAAATAATCCTTTATAAATATATAGTTTGTTTAAAATAAAAATAAACAACAATGTTATTTTTATTGACTTGTAATTCATTGAAACAGATATCTTAGACATCTTAGTTGTTTTTAATGTTTTTAGAAAACAGAATACATTTTAAATGATCTTCGTGTGTGTGTGTGTGTGTGTGTGTGTGTGTGTGTGTGTGTTTTGTTGTGTTTGAAGTGAGAAAACTTATATTTTCACTCGTTCTAAAGCACTCGTGAAAATATGAGAAAATTGAAACCTGGTGTCTTCAAAACCCGCTCACCAGGTATTGATCTGTATGGAAACCCCACCATATTTTAGGTGTAATGAAAAGCAGATAGAGTTACCGAATAGATTTCTTATATTGTTGATAAAGTTTACAGCTTATTTCATAAAATTCCGTCATCAACAGACAACTTTTACAACAGATATACAACGTTTCTAAACATACTGACGACGATATATATAAATAAAGATATATATATAGAGAGAGAGAGAGAGAGAGAGAGAGAGAGAGAGAGAGAGATGGAAAAAAGATGCATATAGTTTGTTAAAACCCAAGTCCTTTCGGCTTACGACTTCATCAGGGGTACAGACACGAAAAGAACAAATACGAAACAAATAAACACTAAAATAGTAGGCTGTTTAAAAAAAAAAGGTATCGTTTGGCAGTGATGCAGGGACTGACCACTTTGAACAGACACTCAAGAGCCAAAATTGATACTAATAATAGAACATGTCTAGTTGGATGAGGTTAAAATTGTACGCTGCCAAAATTGATACTAATAATAGAACATGTCTAGTTGGATGAGGGTAAATATGTACGCTGAACATGTCTGGTTGGATGAGGGTAAAACTGTACGCTGCCAAAATGTATACTAATAATAGAACATGTCTGGTTGGATGAGGGTAAAACTGTACGCTGCCAAAATTGATACTAATAATAGAACATGTCTGGTTGGATGAGGGTAAAACTGTACGCTGCCAAGATTGATACTAATAATAGAACATGTCTGGTTGGATGAGGGTAAAACTGTACGCTGACGTTGATGATCAGTTTATTAGTTGAGATGTGAAAACCCCTACTTAAAAACCTAAGACATAAAATCGAGATGAAGCCCGAGACTGACTGAGCAACACATGAAGTTCGACAATGAATCAAGTTTCCATAGACTACTCCCTAAAATATATACCGGTAAATTACTCCCTACAGTATGTACCGGTAAATTACTCCCTAAAATATGTACCGGTAAATTAGAATAGTTTTACTTGCTAAAATGTACTTGTGGACAGCTTCGATGATGGACGCATTCATGTCTTGTTCGAGGTGCTTCTTGACAGTATATGTGGCTAGAGTATTAGAGAAGTGTAATACTAATAATAGTGTACGTGCTAAACTATCGTGTTGTTAATATAATCACTCATTTAATTATAATTGTAGCATGGTCGGTGACATTTCCTTTGTTGAATGCAGAGCATTAAATCGTTTAATTCAGGTTAACTAAAGGGGCGTGGCTTTACCGTACTACAACTACCGGATATGTAATAGATAGAGTCTGGTCTCAGCGAGTTGGCTTATTTAAACACCGAGATGGGCGTAGCCCATCAAGGTGTTTAAATAACCAACGAGCTGAGACCAGACTCTTATCTTTTTTGTAGCATGGTGTACTTAGTAACACTGTGACGTCATAGTGACCGTACTCTAAATTCCAATATCCGGTAGTTGTAGTACGGCATAGCCACGCCCCTTTAGTTACCCTAAATTAAACGATTTAATGCTCTGCATTCATCAAAGGAAATGTCACCGACCATGCTACAATGGAATTTAGAGTACGGTCACTATGACGTCACAGTGTTACTCAGTGCACCATGCTACAAAAAAGATAGAGTCTGTCTCAGCCCGTTGGTTATTTAAACACCTCGATGGGCTACGCCCATCTCGGTGTTTAAATAAGCCAACTCGCTGAGACGAGACTCTATCTATTACTTAATCATAATTATAAAATCAGTTTTTTTTACTTGTTATTTATCATATTCTATGTGTCACAGATGTTTTAATTATTTCTTGTTTATTACATAACATGTGTCACCATGGGTGTTGTTGGTTATACAATGACGACTGGCCATGTGAATGGTCTATAGTAATAACATATGGTGCGTTTTGTGTTTTCCCTTCAATATGGCAATCAGACTATATAAATCATTGTAATGTGTTCTTATATATATTTACTTGTTTGTATACCCGTTGACGGGCATTTGTTGATTTACATACATAGTTTATATTACACCTTATCATCCCTTATTTTTTAAAAGTTTTATCTTTATATATTTACATTAATCTTTAATTAATATTTCATTTCTTCATTTTTCATCAATTTTTGCGCACAATATGAACTATTTATGTGTCGACGTGCCGTAAAACACCATTCATTCATTCATTCAATATGGCAAACGGAAACGTGTTACTATATGCAGTTTCAGTTTTATTTGCAAATTCGCAGTTTGTATACAAGCAAAAGCACGAGATCAAAATACATGTACAAGGTCATATTTAGAAATCACATACATACATGGAGGGGTGTGGGTGTGGTTGCTATACGCTTCCGTAAGTGGCAATTGCCTATATTATTGATAAGTTATAAGAATATTCAATTTAATTTAAGATTATTCAATATTTAATTTAAGATTATTGTTTATTTACTTACAATACTATTATAGTGAGAGTGTGTTGTCCTCTATGTTTTATAATATGGAAATATGCTGGGGGAAAAAAGGAAGATTTTTATTATTACAGGCGCACTATATTCCTAATATACTGAAAATTAAAAAGGGATACCAAATATGTTTCAAATATTTTGATAAAGTTTACAGTTTATTTCAGAAATAAAGAAATACTCCTTTATAAATGTAAAGGTTGTTTCAAATAAAAATACATAACAGTGCTATTCTTATAGACTTGGAAACAGATATCTTAGTTGTTTTTAATGTTTTTAGATAACAGAATTTATTTTATGATAAGCAATGAAATACTGTATTATATCAGTGAAATAAAAGTGTTATTCCACACTGTGGAATATAGAGTGTTATTCCACAGTAGCTGCCGGGACTACATTTTTAATGTACAACCAACACAAATGCATGCACAGTAACACAATATATTCCTACTGTTATACTGTTAAATCCACTGTTTATTTAATTACTTTCTTTCTGTGAAATTAATGGTTTCAAAAAAGGTGACGTCATATAACTTTTCGTTACGTCATCGTGACTTGAAAAGAAGCGTGTGTAAAACGGTTTAGTTACTGAAATTGCTTAAATAATTATTTGTAAAATCATAAAATAAAAAGAAAATTTGTCGTTTTATCGTGAATAACATATTTTATTTCATCGAGAAGTGAGAAAACTTTATATTTTCACTCATGC
>JAWPHD010017952.1:0-42166 GCA_037043455.1 Cyrtodaria siliqua
GTCAAATTCATCGTCAGAATTATTACGTTCTTGGCGGTAACGTTTGACTAATTGAGCTAATGGCAGTTCATCGTCATCATTACTGTCAGATATATCTGAGGTGGGGTTTGAAGTATGATCGCTTATCGGTGGAACTACATAATTAGCTTTCCTAATTGGATGACTTAACTTATCTGTTGGTATCTGCCATTCATCCACATTAGCTAAACGTAGGTGGTGAGCGTGTACCTTAGTGACAGACCCATCGAGCTGGCTTTTGATAATGTATGTGACAGGTGTGGTTTGTTTGATAATGCGATAAAAAGGACGCCATTTTGATTCTAATTTGCTCTTTCGAGTGTGGTTTTTATAATAGACGGGGTCCCCAACTTCAAAAGTGACTAGCTTAGTATTTTTGTTTGCATATTTGGCTTGTCGGCGTTTTGCATCTTTAAGATTTTGATGAACTAAGAGAAATGATTTATGTTGTTGTTCCAGCGCGATTTTATGCATATCCTCACCCACATATTTTCTGCGTGGTTTGAGAATTGTGTCTATCGGCAACACTACATCCCTATTGTATAATAGAAAGGATGGTGAAAATTTCAACGACTCACTGACATTAAAGTGAATTGCAGCCAAAGCTTGATTCAAATACACATCCCATGTATTTAAATTATCCTTCAATTTCTTTGCTAAAATATCACCTAACACGCAGTGGTATCGTTCTATTTTATTACTCTGAGGATGGTAATAGGACGTAGTAATATGATGAATGTTCAAAGTAGCCAGGGTCTCTTTAACAGTTCTATTTATAAACTCCGACCCATTGTCTGAAACCAGAGCCATCGAAGCCCCGTATCTTGGAAATATTTCATCAATTATAAAATGTGCGATTGTCGCAGCACTCTTATCGGGCACGGGAAAAGCTTCGGGGAAGCTCGAAAATAGGTCGATAAAACTTACGATGTACTTGTTACCAGACAGTGATGTTGGATATGGGCCAGAAACGTCTACAGCTACCTTTGCAAAAGCGTACGGAGGAATATCGGTTTCTTGTAATGGAGGTTTGATCTTTTGCAAGTTTCTGGTTTGACAGGTAACACAACTAGAGACATAATTTAGCAGTTCTTTAAACATGTTTGGCCAATAATACTTCTGTTTAATTGTGTCATGTCTTGTCAACACCCATATGACCGTTAGAGTCATGATATTGCTGAATTACCTCTGGTCTTAACTGACTTGGGAAATAAAGACGTAAGATAGGATCTGAATCAGCGTTTGAGATATAGTACAATATATCATCGTGAATAACATGCCTATTTGCTAAGGTAGGGGTTGATTTGTCATTTCGAAGTCCAGCCTTGATTTCGACTAAAATTTCATATTTTTCCTGTTCAGTTACCATGTCTATGCCAGGTTCGATCTTAGGTTTCTGCAAATGATCTTCAAGATTAACATTGCACTTAACATACCTTCTTGGCTCAAACCTATTCGAATTCAGTGCATTAATATGATAGGTGTTATCATTGATGTCAGGGTCATAACCCTCGACATCCTCGGGTACAGCATCTAAGGGCAACCGAGATAACATATCTGCGACACTGTTGTTCACCCCTGGGATGAACTCTAATTTGCAGTCATAGCCGGCAATACCGAGAGCCCACATTTGAATTTTCTTATTTTGCATAGGGGAATCTAACAGATATTTCAATGGAAGGTGATCTGACCTAATTATGAAGGTTGCCCCATGTAAAAAGGGATCTAACTTTTGCAAGGCGTAATAGATCGCAAAAGCTTCTTTCTCTATAGTAGACCAACGACAATGGGTATCACTCAACTTGTGAGACAAAAAGTGAATGGGTTTTTCATTTTTCATACCAGGAACAGCCTCAGTTGGTTCATCAACTGGCTGTGTCAAGCAAGCTCCTATGCAATTGTTACTTGCATCCGTATAAAGGATATAAGGTTTTCCTGGGTCAGGGTAACCTAACATTGGTAATATCGCTAAACTGTTCTTCAAACTTTCAAAAGCCTCTTGACAGTTAGCGTCCCACTTAAATTTAGCATATTTTCTTGTGAGAATTATGATTGGTTGTGCTATTTCCGAAAACTTTGGAATAAATCGACGATAATAACTGCACATACCAATAAAACTGCGTACCTCTTTTACGCAGGTAGGCGCAGGTAACGGTTTTATGACTTCCACTTTCTTTGGATTAGGTTTAATTCCGTCTTTATTGATAACAAAGCCTAAATACTCAGTCTCAGCTTTTAGAAAATTACATTTCTTTAACTTCAATTTTAAACGATGTTGCCTTAACCGTTGAAATACTTTTTCAATGTGAGCCAAATGTTCTTCAAATGTAGAACTGAATATAAAGATGTCATCAAGATAAGCAGTTGTGTAACTGTCTAACCAAGCAAGAACATGTGACATAAGTTCTTGAAATACAGCTGGTGCATTGGTTAACCCAAAAGGAAATATCCCTCTATGACAAGCAAAAGCTGTCTTTTCAATATCATCTTCGTTCATGGCTACTTGCCAATAACCTGATTTGAGGTCTAGTAATGAGAAGTATTTAGTTTTCCCTAAAAGGGCCAATAGGTCATCTACTAATGGTAAAGGGTAGGCGTTTGATTTTGTAATTTTATTTAAGGCCCTAAAATCTACACAAAATCGTTTAGACCCATCCTTTTTATCTACAATGACCACAGGGAAACTCAAAGGAGATTTTGATCTGGAAATAATATTTGCATCTAACATTTCTTCTATTGCCTGATCAACTATTTTTCGGTTGTTTAGTGGTGTTCTGTAGGGTCTTAATTTAATTGGTTTATGTTCGCCTGTGTCAATTTTCATTTTGACTGTTTCAGTGTGACTTAAATCAGTATCTTTCTGTGCACACAGATCAGCATTTTGTTTTAGTATTTTAATTAATTTTGCCTTAAATTCGGGGGGAGCATCAACGCTATCAAATTCACTTTGATCCTTAAGATCACCATTTTGATCCTTAGTTACACTAGAAATTTGTTGAATTAATTCTATTTTAGCTACCGCGCAACCTTTCCTTAAGGTAAATATTTTGTTTGTGGTGTTTGTTATCACAATAGGAACATTTTTATCTCTTTTTACTTTTGAAACTGAATTTGCAACTAATAAACCTGGCTCATAGCTAAGAAAACCACGTTCAACTGCTGAAACTTGGTAAGTTTGACCATTTGTTTGAAAATTAGGACTTTTCCTAACTCGACAATTACAAACTACGCTCGTTTGAGGTGGAAGTTTAGTTTTATATTTCAATCGAATTATCGATGAAAGAATATCTTCCTGAAGTGGTACATATTTACCAGCGACCCTAATACACCCAAGGTCATAATAAATACGAACACCATTATTAAGTAACCAGTCTTTTCCTATTATTATTCTCCTATTCATTCCCCTGACTACGTAAAAGTTATGACTCATTTTGATACCACCTATCTCGAAAATGATTTCTGTGCTCCCATCGCAAGTAAGCGGACCTCCGGTAACAGACTGTAAGTAAGCTTTGCGAATTGTATCTAATTTTGGTTTTAGTTTAAATTTGTCATAAACGTCTCGATTAATTAGTGACACGTCACTTCCGGTGTCAATTAACGCCCTAAGTTTTTGTTTCTGGATCCTTTACAAACAAGAATTTGGGTTTGATGTTAATGCAATATTAAATGTGGGTTTGCTTCTATTTCTCCTCCCACCGGCTTCTACATGAGAGGAGCGGAATCGTTTAACTGACCCCTAGCCAGTCTACCTTGCTGTCCGTTCGACCAATTTGTCTCATTTCGACATTCACTTGCAAAGTGACCTATTTCTTGGCATTGCCAGCACACTAACCGTGTACGGTCGATCGGCCTACGACGGGGTTTATTTTCAGTAATAGCATTTACTTCCCGTTTTTTCTTTCGACACTCGTCCACTACATGACCTTTCTTATGACAATAAGAACATTTTTGCCTCCTTAAATGGTCAACTTCCATAGGCTGTTCATGTGTCGGTTCATTATAATTCTGGTAATGATGACCTGTCCTTAACTGAAACCTCTTTCTAAGGTTCTGTTCTGCTGTTGCAGTAGCAATTACATCTTGCAACGTGTTTGGGTTGGTTCGCATGACTCGAAGTTTCATTCCATCGTCATGGAGACCATCGATAAAATATCCTATCAATTGTCTATCCCTAACGTCTTGGGCCTGCCCTGCAAAGGCGTCATCACCTAAGGCAATAAGACGCTCGGCATATACCTGAATTGTTTCATTACGTTTTTGAAGGACTTTGCGTAGTAACAAAAGTGCATGTTGTGGGTCAACAACTTCAGCGAAACGAGCTTGAAGTTCTGCTTTAACTTGTGCCTATGTGTGGGTAGGGTTTGCATCTATATACCTTTTCAAGAAATCACTAACGGGACCCTTACTTGCCTGATAAGCAACCAATTTAATACTGTCATGTGCCATGCCAACTAACAAAGAGTATTTCTCAATACTTTTTATCCAATCCTTAAATAATTTGCTTTCCCCCTCAAATGGCGTAATGACTTTGGCTACACCCTGAGCCCCCATGGTTGTTGTTAACCCCGTAAGCTGGTCACCCATTACCCTAAACATATTTGCAAACTCTGTCTGTTCAGCCATATTTGTTAGAGTAATACAGTAAAGCTACTCACGTTCTCACGTTAGTCGAATATGCCTCCAGTTCTTCTTGCACGTATTGCACAATTGTCACCAACCGTCAACTAAGTTCATTTATGATCGACTATTGTCCACACCCATATTCAAAAACTGCCCACAACACCAAGTTCGCAGTGATAATTATGTCGAATTAACACATAATCCTGGTCACGATAGCACCAAAGAAGTCCTGTAACACTCTATGTCACCAGGGCATTAATAATTAACAAGTCCAGACTTTTAAACACACGTTTTAATAATCTTTAAAACTACCCCATTTCTGATCCGTATAGTGTTTATATTAATTCTAACATATGTTACTCATCAAATCTCTACTTTCTCAGCCAATATCTAACAACCTCCGACTCTCACAGACTCTCACAGACTCTCTCCTGCTACTTAAACATGCCAATATATACCTGCATGCACGTGCCATAATATTATTGGATTTCGACACATTTATTCAATTGGATCAACGCTATACTCCGCCTACCCTGTATACCTGAGTAATCTAATATAATATCTGCTATTTGAGAGGCAAATCCCAAATTGTAGAATAATGGTCATTTACTATTAACTGTGATATATTTCTACTACTTGTTATTAAAATATTATTATTACTTATTAAAGGGTATGGTAGTGTTACAATTTTCGAACTTGTCCCCGATCTTATTGTTTGATTTGATTAGTGTTTTACATCATTTCTAGAACATGCTAGACCATATATGACGGTCATTTGTTTTACAAAGAGGCAGAACTTCCCATTTTTCCAGGGTAGAACCAGTACTGAATATCTCCCGCCATCCGTAAGAATCGACACTTTCTCACAAGTTGAGTTCCCAGTGGGGTTTTGTACTAGGACTCAGTTGCGGGATATGTAAATATACATGTATAGGTTTATAAGCGCGTTACTACTGTCTCGCCACAGAGCTAGCTTTTATGGCGATATCATGCAAGGGGTCCCGAGTTCAAACTCGCTGAGAGCCTTATATTTATGTGTGTTTTTTCTACGGTTAGATTACATTGTTGGAGAATCCGGGTAGGCATAGATTGAGGTTATGCCCAGATGCCTAGATCATTGTATATGTTGCTGTCTATATGTCTTGTGTGATTTGAAGGTTATCAAATAAAAAAAATAAAAAAAAGGTTGGAGGTATGTAATAGGACTAAGTTGTAGACAGGTATATCAGCGCGTTACTACTGTCTCGCACTGAGCCAGCTTTTATGGCGATATCGGTACAGCGTCCGTTTCACATGCAAGGGGTCCCGAGTTCAAATCCGCTGAGTGCCTAAATATTGATGTGTAATTTTTCTGGTCCGATTACAGTGCGAACCCGCAGCCGTGGTCTTGCTGACGCAAGCATCAATGGTTTCTGACAAACTGTTCATTAATTACACCGTTTAAAAACAAAAGTATAGGTTTATTATGACATCGTATTGAGAGGTTTGCATAACATATGCCAGTAGAGCTTACTAATTCTTATAATAACTAAATTGTACCTGGCTGTGTTAGACAAATTATTCCATCTTGAGGCCAGTTCTGCTTATGTTAGAAACAGTATTCCATATTGAGACATTTTCTGCTAATGTTAGATACAGTATTCCATCTTGAGACCTTTTCTAGTTATGTACAGTAATCCATATTGGCCCTTTTTATTGGGACGTTTTCTGCTTATGTTAGTTACAGTATTCCACCTTGAGACCTTTTCTGTGTTCAATAATGGTAAAAGCAACGTGTATATGAAATCAATTGGTGACACAGCAGTGTTAATACGTTCAGGTTGTTAACACTTGAAAGAAGTGAGTGTGCACTGTCAGGGTGGGAGATCACATGGTTTAAAAATGGCACAACAGACTGAAATACATCCCGCTTCGAAGTATGATTTTTTTATATTTTCTTTATTACTTCACACATTTTCATTTTATATAGGGCAAAGAATGCAGAATGTTCTGCACTTTATTCCATGCCTTTGATTGTAGATGAATGTTCTATAGCTTTCTTGTTTAATCCGCCCCCATTTCCGAGATGTAATTTTTGAGTCGGTCTCGTACACTGGAATGAAGAGGTTTTCATGATGTTCGTCTTAAAACGTAGTCAGTTGCATCCGTTCTAGTCCCGCAACTTGCATTATAAACAAACAAGTCATATCCACCACAATTTAAAAGTTACATGTGCTATAGCAAAATTAATTATGGAATGTCGAAAATGATCTCGATACTTGAAGATTTACCCTGGGTATGCGATTTACTTGTACATTTCTGGTCATTTTAGGTGCCAATAGTAATTTCTGTGTGGCGTACAAGCAGCATACGAGATTTTTCTCAATACTTTACTTACTATTTCAACTACATATTGAATGTATGTCGTAAATAAATTGCTTTCACGACGTATATGACTTACATATCACGAGAACGCAGCCCGAGTGCGCGGCTGAATATATAACGGTGAAGGTAATGCGGCATACTATGTTTTACATGACGTTTATATTTGTTTATGTTTTGTTGGCTTTGTTGGTCACTTGAAACATGACAAAATGATCAGAGCCAATCGAAGAACAAGTGTGTATAGACCACACCAACATGTGTGTATAGACCACAACAGCCTGGTTCCCAGGTAACCAGGCTAAGACCACACCCTACAAAGGCAATCTCGATGTCCGTTCGCTAACATCTATAACAGTTTGGCAACTTCTGGTTGTACAGTAACTGCATGATATATTTTCGAATCGTTCATGGGTATCCGGTGAAGATCGGGAATTCCAACACGAAGTATAATTTGTTTTTATCGGGATTCCAACACGAGGTATAATTGATTTTATTGGAATCGAGGTTCCGATTAAAACAGCTATACAGAGGGTTGGAATTCTCTACCTGGACCGGATACCCATGATTGATTATTTTTCTTGCAAATCATTGACATTGTGTGCTTTGACGTTGCCAATTACTTAGAGTTTAATAACCAGTGTTTTTGAGATAGGGAAATATCTCCCGAGGTAGAGAAATGACCTCGATATAAGAACGAGTGCGGAGAACGAGTTCATATATCGGGACCATTTTTCTAACGAGGGAGATATTTTCAGTATCTCAAAAACACTGGTTATTAAACTTTATATTACACAATTTAAAATGATATTTTATTATTATTTCTAATGATTCACGCCTTTTTACACCAGTTTGCACGAGAACGCCAAGACGACGTTACGTCATACCAAGACGACGTTACGTCATACAAACAAAACAAGTAGAGGTTGCGTACAGCTAAATATAGCCTGGCTGAAGCCCCGCCTTTTGTTGTGTACGATTCAGTACAGAAGTGAAAGTTCACAGAGTTCACAGAGGTCAGCAGATATAACTTTGAAATATTCAATATGCATTTTCAGGAAGGATAAACTATAGGTAAAATAATCCCCATCAGCTAGGATCATTAAATTAAATAAAAAAATATTTTTTAATGTTTTTGAAAATTTAACATCCATTGAAATTGCATGTCAATATTCAGTGCGGATTCAATAGTGTTTGTAAACACAGACATGTGCAGAGAGTTTGAGTAGAAAAATTTGTCTTTTTCACACTTTCAAAGGGGTAGGCCTAAAGTGCGAAAAGGAGTCCTTTTCGCGAAAAGGAGATTCCGCCACGAAAAGGAGCCATAAAATCAATATTTTAAGCATTAAGAAAATTATTTTTATATATTTAGAAACATACTAATGAAATATGTTTGCATTGAAAAAATTAGTTATATCGAACTTTAAATTATTTGTTTGTCAATACTTTTGTGTTTTGACTCCATTTTGACCATACGAAAAGGACTTTCCGTCCGCGAAAAGGAGTCATAAAATCAATATATAAAGCTTAATACAAATTATTTTTATATATCAACAAATAGATTAATAGAATATGTTTGCATTGAAAAAATTAGTTAAATCGAACTTTAAATGAATTTTTTGTCAATACTTTTGTGTTTTTACTCCATTTTGGCCTCACGAAAAGGACTTTTCGTCTACGAAAAGGAGTCATAAAATCAATATCTAAAGCTTAATACAAATTATTTTTATATATTAACAAATAGATTAATAGAATATGTTTGCATTGAAAAAATTAGTTAAATCGAACTTTAAATGAATTTGTTGTCAATATTTTAGTATATTATGACTCTTTTTTTACCGTACGAAAAGGACTTTCCTTCTGCGACTATGTCTTCATGTTAAAGCTGTTCGACTTTTATACCTACTTATTATGTAAATTACCTAACTTCGAAACGCAATGAAATGCCCTTCATAAAATCATTAATGTGTATAGAAACATATACAAACACAAAATAAACATGAAATACAACTTATAATATTTAATTCCGTGAAGAATACTTCTGTGTTTTTATTCTGTCGTATTGCCTCACGAAAAGAAGTTTCCGCAACTGGGCTGTGCACACTTTCTTTTTCAACTGAGTATATATACCTTTACTGTATTGGTATATAGTCACCAAACTCTTAAGAACTCAGTAAATATATGTATTAGTAATGAATGACATAAAAGGGGAAATTTGTATACAAACAAATGTGTGTACTATCATTTCATGGAACAAGTCTCTATTATACGAAACTTTCATATGTACTTATATATCTACTTATTCAGCCTTGGGTCGGAGTTTGTAGTCAAGAGATTGATGCTACATCTATTGTCGTATATTTTATATATGACTTTATATTTACTTTTATACGTACTTGTTCAGTCTGTCTATATTATTTTAATTATTCACTCTGTTCATTTCAGGAGATGAAAAGAAAACGACAACAACACTGACTCATTATAGTTGTAATATTTTTATATATAGTTTTTTTTTAACAAATGTAATGAAAGAAAAAGAAAGAACTTTTCTGCAAATGAAATGAAAATAACATATTATTGAACATTATGTGAAGTACCATAGAATGGAGATTATTTGAAACAAAGGTGTAGTACAATTGACATAAATAATTGTTTTGCAAACTAAAATAACAAGCATTATATACCCAACGTATCGTTTTGTTTTTTTCAATAAATGTTACGCAGATATACATACAAACTAATACTCGGGGCGTTGAACACCAGAGCCAGTCGACTTGAGGTCGACTGTTCTATACCGACAGATCCTAACGTATCTTATTTTTTTCAATACATGTTACGCAGATAATACTTTTTGTCGGGGCGTTGAACACCAGAGCCAGTCGACTTGAGGTCGACTGTTCTATACCGACGGATCATAAAATTTACTCTATTAATTTTCTTTTTGCGTTAGGCGTGTGGGATCTTTCCGCGCGTTTTCTTTTCACCTGGTGTGGTTTTTTTCCAGCCGATGCCGTTTTCAATACAGTCCTTCTACCGTCGGTCGAAACTATTATTAAGTTTTGATTCGACTTCCCCTTATCTTTTAAGAACCTCTGTATGCCCTTACCCTTTTGTTCTTGCGAAATATTAGTCCAGTGGTCGATTTCGGATGTAATTTAAAATTTCCCATATCCCGTATTGCGCGGCTCCTCTCCAATTGTTCGCCAATGACGATGTCATATAAAATATTTATAAACTTAGGTAAATCTTAATTTTCCAATTAGTTGCCGACTTCAGTGTGTGGTTCGCACTCTCCGAATTGTTATTTGTCCAGTTAGCGGGGATTTTGCCCTTTTTAACTGGTTCAATAACGTGAATTTCTAACATTGGTATTAATTTATTGTCAAAGTAGTTCCGGAATTTCTTTTCACCACAATTAGCGTCTTTACTGTCTATGAATCCACTCGGGATCTCGCTAAGTAAAGTATACGGGCCCTTCAAAGGCTTTGTGATGGAAATATCTATGAAATAAGGTAATTTAAAGAAAATCTGGTGTATAATTCTTGAGATATTAGCTGACAGGTGCAACAGGAGGTCTATGGGAAAGTATTTAGTTTTTCTGCAACCTATAGGCTAGATTCTGCATATGGTAAAAGTGAAAGTAGACATACTTTTTTTCTAACACAATGATTTGAAAGTGAGAGAAATGTTAATTTATGGTGTATTTTGACTTATCTTATAACTCTTTTCATGTTTTTTAAATATTTCCAAGTGTTATGATGCAAAATAGTTATTTTAAATTATTTTATTAAAGGTTGTGGACACAAAATTAGCCATACCTGACACCTGGTATACAAAATTGGCCTGTAATGCACATGTTTGACACAGTTAAAGATATATCTAGTAAGTTTTATTCATTTCTGAGGGCTTTGCATACGTTGTTTGGCAAAAATGTCAGTAAGCGACAATCTACATCTTTCCGAAAAGATGTCGAAAAGCCGCTTATGTCTGTTTTGAAAAAGATTTTGAGGTAAACGCTGACGTTGAGTTCATCGCTTCTATACGGTTAGTGTCGATATGCAAATATTTTATGCGGTTTAATACATTTTACAAATTAAATTATTTAGTTAGCCAAAAATATGACCTTTTCTATGCTTTTTAAAAGTTTTTATTTACCCCACCCCCCTTCATTTTAATGAATTTTCATGGATCTGTACTTTAAACAGTGCTTATTGGTTGCATGGTTGCATGAAAATGACCTGTAAATATGCTACAAACAATATCTAAAGAAACAAATACAATAAATAGTACAGTAACAGTCAATCTTGTGTAATGAGCATATTGTAAAACATGGCATGGCCCTAAAAATGGAGTTGGGGAGGATAGTCTCAGAATTATTTTTTGTCATTTTTAAACTGAAAAGTTGCATTTTCTTGATGATTTTACATATAGAAACTGCTGAATAATGTTAATTAATTCATTTGAAGGCAGATTTTGAATATATACAAAAACTGTGGCATTTTTATGGTAAAATCTGCTATTTTGACCCCTGAAAATCACAAATATCATTTTTGAGTAGATATTATTTTCAAGATAGCTTCAACTGGTTAAACATCACATGTTGTTGATGAAATCAATTTTAAATCACTTTATTTGAAGCAAAAGATTGGAACGGTTGTCGATATATGGCATTTTGAAGATTCTGGAATTACGCGTAAAAACTGAAGGAATTTTGCCTTAGCCGAAGCTATTTTAAGCCCTCATATTTTGTCGAAAAGGATTTTTTTCTAAAAAAGAATGGTTTAATTGTTCTCAGATTAAATGTATCAAAACATTTAGCCAGAAAAAATACCTTCTGTCAGGTCTGAATGTCTCTCTATAGGCTAGATTCTGCATATGGTAAAAGTGAAAGTAGACATACTTTTTTTCTAACACAATGATTTGAAAGTGTGAGAAATGTTAAATTATGGTGTATTTTGACTTATCTTATAACTCTTTTCATGTTTTTTTAAATATTTCCAAGTTTTATGATGCAAAATAGTTATTTTAAATTATTTTATTAAAGGTTGTGGACACAAAATTAGCCATACCTGACACCTGGTATACAAAATTGGCCTGTAATGCACATGTTTGACACAGTTAAAGATATATCTAGTAAGTTTTATTCATTTCTGAGGGCTTTGCATACGTTGTTTGGCAAAAATGTCAGTAAGCGACAATCTACATCTTTCCGAAAAGATGTCGAAAAGCCGCTTATGTCTGTTTTGAAAAAGATTTTGAGGTAAACGCTGACGTTGAGTTCATCGCTTCTATACGGTTAGTGTCGAAATGCAAATATTTTATGCGGTTTAATACATTTTACAAATTAAATTATTTAGTTAGCCAAAAATATGACCTTTTCTATGCTTTTTAAAAGTTTTTATTTACCCCACCCCCCTTCATTTTAATGAATTTTCATGGATCTGTACTTTAAACAGTGCTTATTGGTTGCATGGTTGCATGAAAATGACCTGTAAATATGCTACAAACAATATCTAATGAAACAAATACAATAAATAGTACAGTAACAGTCAATCTTGTGTAATTAGCATATTGTAAAACATGGCATGGCCCTAAAAATGGAGTTGGGGAGGATAGTCTCAGAATTATTTTTTGTCATTTTTAAACTGAAAAGTTGCATTTTCTTGATGGTTTCACATATAGAAACTGCTGAATAATGTTAATTAATTCATTTGAAGGCAGATTTTGAATATATACAAAAACTGTGGCATTTTTATGGTAAAATCTGCTATTTTGACCCCTGAAAATCACAAATATCATTTTTGAGTAGATATTATTTTCAAGATAGCTTCAACTGGTTAAACATCACATGTTGTTGATGAAATCAATTTTAAATCACTTTATTTGAAGCAAAAGATTGGAACGGTTGTCGATATATGGCATTTTGAAGATTCTGGAATTACGCGTAAAAACTGAAGGAATTTTGCCTTAGCCGAAGCTATTTTAAGCCCTCATATTTTGTCGAAAAGGATTTTTTTCTAAAAAAGAATGGTTTAATTGTTCTCAGATTAAATGTATCAAAACATTTAGCCAGAAAAAATACCTTCTGTCAGGTCTGAATGTCTCTCTATAGGCTAGATTCTGCATATGGTAAAAGTGAAAGTAGACATACTTTTTTTCTAACACAATGATTTGAAAGTGAGAAATGTTAAATTATGGTGTATTTTGACTTATCTTATAACTCTTTTCATGTTTTTTAAATATTTCCAAGTTTTATGATGCAAAATAGTTTTTTTAAATTATTTTATTAAAGGTTGTGGAAACAAAATTAGCCATACCTGACACCTGGTATAAAAAAATGGCCTGTAATGCACATGTTTGACACAGTTAAAGATATATCTAGTAAGTTTTATTCATTTCTGAGGGCTTTGCATACGTTGTTTGGCAAAAATGTCAGTAAGCGACAATCTACATCTTTCTGAAAAGATGTCGAAAAGCCGCTTATGTCTGTTTTGAAAAAGATTTTGAGGTAAACGCTGACGTTGAGTTCATCGCTTCTATACGGTTAGTGTCGATATGCAAATATTTTATGCGGTTTAATACATTTTACAAATTAAATTATTTAGTTAGCCAAAAATATGACCTTTTCTATGCTTTTTAAAAGTTTTTATTATTTACCCCACCCCCCTTCATTTTAATGAATTTTCATGGATCTGTACTTTAAACAGTGCTTATTGGTTGCATGGTTGCATGAAAAAGACCTGTAAATATGCTACAAACAATATCTAATGAAACAAATACAATAAATAGTACAGTAACAGTCAATCTTGTGTAATGAGCATATTGTAAAACATGGCATGGCCCTAAAAATGGAGTTGGGGAGGATAGTCTCAGAATTATTTTTTGTCATTTTTAAACTGAAAAGTTGCATTTTCTTGATGGTTTCACATATAGAAACTGCTGAATAATGTTAATTAATTCATTTGAAGGCAGATTTTGAATATATACAAAAACTGTGGCATTTTTATGATAAAATCTGCTATTTTGACCCCTGAAAATCACAAATATCATTTTTGAGTAGATATTATTTTCAAGATAGCTTCAACTGGTTAAACATCACATGTTGGTGATGAAATCAATTTTAAATCACTTTATTTGAAGCAAAAGATTGGAACGGTTGTCGATATATGGCATTTTGAAGATTCTGGAATTACGCGTAAAAACTGAAGGAATTTTGCCTTAGCCGAAGCTATTTTAAGCCCTCATATTTTGTCGAAAAGGATTTTTTTCTAAAAAAGAATGGTTTAATTGTTCTCAGATTAAATGTTCCTTCTGTCAGGTCTGAATGTCTCTCTATAGGCTAGATTCTGCATATGGTAAAAGTGAAAGTAGACATACTTTTTTTCTAACACAATGATTTGAAAGTGTGAGAAATGTTAAATTATGGTGTATTTTGACTTATCTTATAACTCTTTTCATGTTTTTTAAATATTTCCAAGTTTTATGATGCAAAATAGTTATTTTAAATTATTTTATTAAAGGTTGTGGACACAAAATTAGCCATACCTGACACCTGGTATACAAAATTGGCCTGTAATGCACATGTTTGACACAGTTAAAGATATATCTAGTAAGTTTTATTCATTTCTGAGGGCTTTGCATACGTTGTTTGGCAAAAATGTCAGTAAGCGACAATCTACATCTTTCCGAAAAGATGTCGAAAAGCCGCTTATGTCTGTTTTGAAAAAGATTTTGAGGTAAACGCTGACGTTGAGTTCATCGCTTCTATACGGTTAGTGTCGATATGCAAATATTTTATGCGGTTTAATACATTTTACAAATTAAATTATTTAGTTAGCCAAAAATATGACCTTTTCTATGCTTTTTAAAAGTTTTTATTTACCCCACCCCCCTTCATTTTAATGAATTTTCATGGATCTGTACTTTAAACAGTGCTTATTGGTTGCATGGTTGCATGAAAATGACCTGTAAATATGCTACAAACAATATCTAATGAAACAAATACAATAAATAGTACAGTAACAGTCAATCTTGTGTAATGAGCATATTGTAAAACATGGCATGGCCCTAAAAATGGAGTTGGGGAGGATAGTCTCAGAATTATTTTTTGTCATTTTTAAACTGAAAAGTTGCATTTTCTTGATGGTTTCACATATAGAAACTGCTGAATGATGTTAATTAATTCATTTGAAGGCAGATTTTGAATATATACAAAAACTGTGGCATTTTTATGGTAAAATCTGCTATTTTGACCCCTGAAAATCACAAATATCATTTTTGAGTAGATATTATTTTCAAGATAGCTTCAACTGGTTAAACATCACATGTTGTTGATGAAATCAATTTTAAATCACTTTATTTGAAGCAAAAGATTGGAACGGTTGTCGATATATGGCATTTTAAAGATTCTGGAATTACGCGTAAAAACTGAAGGAATTTAGCCTTAGCCGAAGCTATTTTAAGCCCTCATATTTTGTCGAAAAGGTTTTTTCTAAAAAAGAATGGTTTAATTGTTCTCAGATTAAATGTATCAAAACATTTAGCCAGAAAAAATACCTTCTGTCAGGTCTGAATGTCTCTCTATAGGTTGCGTACTGCTAAATATAGCCTGGCTGAAGCCCCGCCTTTTGTTGTGTACGATTCAGTACAGAAGTGAAAGTTCACAGAGTTCACAGAGGTCAGCAGATATAACTTTGAAATATTCAATATGCATTTTCAGGAAGGATAAACTATAGGTAAAATAATCCCCATCAGCTAGGATCATTAAATTAAATAAAAAAATATTTTTTAATGTTTTTGAAAATTTAACATCCATTGAAATTGCATGTCAATATTCAGTGCGGATTCAATAGTGTTTGTAAACACAGACATGTGCAGAGAGTTTGAGCAGAAAAATTTGTCTTTTTCACACTTTCAAAGGCTTTGTGATGGAAATATCTATGAAATAAGGTAATTTAAAGAAAATCTGGTGTATAATTCTTGAGATATTAGCTGACAGGTGCAACAGGAGGTCTATGGGAAAGTATTTAGTTTTCTGCAACCTATAACCGGAACTCTTCGTTAATTTCCGTAATCGTTATTCCCTAGTGGCGGAATCTGACGACGACGTCCGTAAAGCCATCGGAACTTCTTTTGGCGTTCCTGTCACTGACGGAAATATTTCCCAGTAGAGCAAACGAGCAGATATAGCTTTTCTATTCCCAGTATTTCCTATACAAATCACAGACAAATATGTAATATTAACGTTTATTACTAACGTTTTCCATTTTCTCTTGCACAGTGGCTCATTCAGCTATTAACGTTATTAACGGCATGGTGGATAATTATGACTTTTATCTTTCCCGTACGGAATTCTTTTAGTGTCATCAACTTTTCCACCTGGTGTTCACACGAAAAGTCACCCTGAAGAGTTCACACGACATTAAGAAACCTTGCAGTTTTTGCGCGATAATTATCACGATAATTATCAACTATAGTTTCAACCTTTCGCTCTGAATCTGTAAACTATAAGCGCGAAAAAAAGTAGAAATTTTAATATTAAGTTTCAACTTTTCGTGGTAGGATAAAATTTCAGTAGGACGATTTATCCGGAGCGATATAGGTTCAATTACACTAAATCAGCCGGATGTGCTAGCCTGATGCAGTCGAAAGTAGTTCTGTATTAAAGAGTGCTAATCTTTTTTTCCTTTAAAAACTGTTTTAGTGCAATTTCCTTTATTGTATGGCTGTAACTGTATTCTGGACATGTTGTTGATATTTGAAAAAGGGAGCTCATCATGTTTTTGACAGTTTTTTATATAAATTTCAGAAGTGAAAGTAGACAGGGTACCAAATTGAAAGGGGTAAAAATAGTTTTGACCTTTGACCCGGTGTTAGTATACAACTGAAGAAATGTTTCTTTAAACCCATATTTCCTTGTTGATGTTTAATAGCAGATATGTTTATGTGCATGATAAAGTAAGTTTCCCAGAATTCTAATCAGGTTTGAGTTTTTAACAGGTTGTCAACATTCTAACTTTACTATGGAAGGGGCATGGATACTTATTTACGCTATTATAACCCATAATACGGTATAAAAGTTACATACACACCGAGTGAAAATGGCGGAAAAGGCATACAGGAAGTAAATCACTGTGGTATTCATGCCTGACTGTGGTATTCATGCCTGGTGTACTCGAAAGGAGTTCCCATAACTTGTTTTGTAATAAAAGGCATTTTGAGTATTTAAGGCCTGTTTTTCTGGCTGAAATGACTTTATTGTCTTGTTTGTGAGAGCTAAGAACCATTTGCATGGTTGTATGATGATTTTATTTATCAACTTGAAAGTTTTGAAAGTGAAAGTAGAACACATGTAAGAGGTGCCGGAATGCAGTTTGTTCACTGTGTCAACAAAGACCAGAAATTTATTTTCTTGCCATATGACCTTTACTATTCTCAGCAGTTTTCTAGAGAGGAAGGTCTCATGACTAAGAATATGTAAGTGAATCTTAGTTTGAACTTCATTTAGAAAAAAATGGCTAACTAGAAAGCTTGGAAAATATTGTACAGGAGCCAATGGGATTTGTTTTACTTCAGGTGGTGTACGTGAAGTAAAACAAATCCCACTGAGACCTGTACACCATTGTCCAAGCTTTCTGGCGGCATAATGTGAGTTTTCATTTCCTCTCGGATTCTTACCTAAACCGTATTTTACTTTTTAGAGTGACTATAGCTTTAATAATATTTTTTTTTCGAATGTATTTTTTTTCGAATGAATGCCTCGGAAAGCTGTAATTTGGAGTTTCGGATTTTTAAAGTATTTATATGATGGCCTGGAGAGACATTTTTCAATAAAACAAGGCTTGTTTGTTGTTAAATGTAGATAATTGTGTTTGCAATGATAATTCAGCATTACAATTTGCAAAACTATAGTTTTATAGGTGTGATACCACCAAAACATTCCCCTTACCCCCTAAAATTAGACTCTATGAACATGTCAGAGAGAAATGTTTAGTTTAATAATATTTTATTGCGGATATGTTACAATACATCAATTCAATAACATAATATTCATAGAAACATATGCAAATGGATTGAACTACAAGTTATTACGACATTAGTTACAGTTCTCTCCATTGTGGCTGAAAAAGTGTACATGATTATCGGTTTGAAATTGTAACAATATATTTAAATATAAATTTGATAAGGACAAACGAAGAAAAATAATAATAAAAAAAAAATCCAAAAATGTAAACTCTGCCGTGCCATTCTACCCCATGCAATCTCCACCGAAATAAAAACAACATAATTAAAAAAGCAAAACATTTTTTAACTCAAGAGTTTGATAGATGTGACCCCAGGATCCACATACGCGGATCTCCAGGATTTTACCTCGAGGTGTGGGGAGAGAGTCTAACTTAGACCAAATGTTTTAACAATAAAAACCAAACATTTGTGGGTGTGGTGGATGCGTGGGGGGCTTAATATAATATAAGAAAATCTCAGTCCGGCCCCCACGGGCTTCCCTCTGGATTTGCTAGTGATCCACTCTGAGTTTATACACCATTCTGGGTCCGTTAGTGATATATAGCGCTGGCAAATGCGGAATGCGGAATGCGGAAGTCAAGAAATAGAAGTTAAGTAAATGTGAGCCAAATGGGCCATCGTACGAATATACTGTCATTACATAATGGGAATTTTCACAATGAAATCAACATTGTTAACATCACGTGACATACTTTCTTTGACATGAACAGAAAAGTGCACCAATCACGAACAAGTATTTGTACCACACTATCCTAAATACACACTATGCATCGTGTACTACCCGAGGATATACACAGCATATGTTAGTTATTGTGGTACAAATGCAATAGAGCATGAATCTTGCACGTGTACGGACGATAATGCACTCGCTTACGCTCGTGCATTATCTCCCCGTACACTTGCAAAACTCATGCTCTGTTCTATACTTATAGCATGATTTTTCGAGTATATGCGATTTATACTGCTTCTGATTTATACTGCTTCTCGAGGGCCGCAGGCCCGAGAGTTCAGTATAAATCGCATACGAGAAAAATATGCTATAAATGTTTTGTACCAGAGCCATTATCCATCTACGCATGTGCAAGAAGTTTTAGGGCGTTGCAGTTTTCAGTAAAGTTAACAGCTCGATCCAATCAAGAAATAGCAAAGGAAAGCCATTAGAGCTATGGTATAATATATACATATTACACACCCAATATGACTTTACTACACGTCAATATGGGGAATATTGACGTTTCCTGTTACATTAAAAGTAAATGCGTATGCAATAACTGCATTTATGAGTAATTGGGATGTTTATATATGCATGTAGTGCCCCAAAATTAAGGTAGGATGCAACAAATGCACCAAATTCCCTTGTAAATCAGAATGTTGCATGCAAATCAGCATATTTTGCATTTAAAGAGCACTTATGGGGACTAAACGTCTTGATTTCTTCATGTTGATTGACTTTTTTAAGCATTTTATCCATTAGACCAAGTACAGATATGCCAAATGTCATTTTATATAGCATGTGAAAATTGTTACAGATTTTTGACGCTGCCGACCGCTCTGTTTATTTTTGAAACGCCCATATCTTGATCGACACTCAGCCGATTCGCCAAAATGTACGATTTTGTATGCGTTAAATTATAGGCTTTGCCATAATAGTGGCTTTTAAAATTCACTCTCAGCTCAGGCATACAGGAAAGTAAATCACTATGGTATTAATGTCTGGTGAAAGCTTGGAAAATATTGAGCAGGACTCAATGGGATTTGTTTTACTTCCGGTACACCTCAATAGCTAAAAGCACGAGTATTTCTCTATATGTAAGTCTAGATCATCTGCGACGCTTGCTTGTTTTCAAGACCAACGTCTAGAACAGTTCTCCTGAAGAAAATTTGACCTTTGCCGAGATTCCGGTATCGTTTCTGATTGGCTAACAGGTGCGTAGCTACGCGTAGGCCCTGTAGGCCCGGGCCTGCATATAATTTAACGATTTAACATTTTGAAACGATTGAGAATGTAATAAAATATGAGATGATGGTGGGGGATGGGGAGGGCATACCTTATGCAACATTTAAAATCTAATAGCATTATAGGACTGAATCCTATAATAACTAATAACGGTCACATCTGGAACAACAGTGTGTCGGTTTTGTTATATCCAGACTAATAAATGTTTATTTGGCATTGTACATATCCAGACCATATATAATTCGAAAGGCATGTGTTCTTTTTAAAGACCTGTGTCCCCTTAGAAAAATATTGATCGTAACTCAAACTCTTAACTGTTTTTTTAAGAGTATATGTAAGAGTTTATGCAAGTTCGGTAACACCATAAGACATTGTAGTACGCTGCGGCTGAATGGAGATGGACAGGCATAAACACATACAGACGTTTTGATGGGTGGATGTTCGGATGAATAGATGGACAGACATTTATGCATGCTTCTTAGCTCAACTGGTTTTAATGTTTTACAAAATGTATATGAACACCTGTCGCAACGGGTTTACAATATCAACATCATACACAATGGGTGCATTTCAGTCAAAGTGAATTTTAAAACATGGCTGTAAGATCGTTTATAGACAGGACATAACCGCTTGATGTGATATATACTAGAGGGTAAACTATATCAGTTGTTTATGTTAAAATTTTAAGATTGAAAATAAATAAGCCCTATATCATCCACATGTCTAATCCTGAATGTTCAAGGCAGAAAGCTTATGTAATCATAACATATAACACAATTATTAACATGTGATATACTAGTTAATTAAAACAGCGTTCATATTAATATGAATAATTCATACTGCAACCTCCACTGAGGGAGAGAAATACCTAATATTCAAATTTTGTAAAATATCAGTTTACCGACCATCTTTTGAATATGTAAAACTATTCAATTCGTAGCCAGACGTATACTTTGATATGTCTGGCTTTAAATTAATAGAGCGATGTTAATAATGCGACATATAGTGCATCCTTTAATGCATATCTTTAAGCGCATTTTGAAAACAACTGGATGCAACAGAGTGCATTACCCTCAGAATAATGACACCGGTTAAATATCCACAAAAGCAAACACTTGTCACTTTAACGAGATTATATCATATCATAAATTATTTTCAGTTCCCAAAATAATGAATGTGACTAAAATATTTGGCAAGTAGCTTGTCATATTAAATAGTTCGAAAACTTAAAGTTTAAGACCAGATTAAGACCAACGTCTCTCTTGCGTTGGGCAACTGCGTGCAGACAGCAGTCAGAACTCGAATTGACACAGTTATGTGGATGAGAAAGCTCTGTATGTACGTTGTGCATTCAATATCTCGACGCACACTTGAATGTTCTTTCCTTATGGTGTCATATGACATTGTTTCTTTGTTGGCGCATCGTCATAAACGCACACAGGTTCGCGAGTGCACACCCACACCACACCCACTTTTATTTATACATCACTATATTTAATACCAAGGACGTCATGCAAACATGATTTGCATAAGATACAAACAGTAATTGAAGTGATTTTTTAATTTGTTTAACACATGTTTTTTAAGAAACATATTGTGGGGTGATTTTAAACGATATCATATAGTAAGTATGCCATAAGTAAAAGTACTTCATATTTACTGCATATCAGGTAAATAAACTTGATAAATAAGTCTTGATTTTGGTGTTGTTGTTACTTTTAATTGTAATTTACCAGTATTTAATTTGAGCAAACATATTATGTATTGTGCATGACACTGAAACAAAATGCATGTATTAAAATAATTTGCTTAAATGTTTCGAGAAATTTAGCTAACACAAAAATGTCTATAGCCAGAAAATATCCTATAATGGTATTCATGCACACTTTTAATTATCGATAAACACGATAATCGCCGTTCATGCAAGCCATCGGATCCACCTAGCATAGTTCACATTCGGTGCTCAAACGATGACCGGACCTGCACATTCAATTTAACATAGCTACGCCCCTGGCTGAGACAGAAAGGCAAAAAGACAATAAATTTATAAATAAACAAAGAGGGAAACTCATCTTTATATCGACGAACTAAATGCGGATGGTCAGAAATACTGTAATAAAAAAAAACGCCATCTTGGAAATTGATATCGGTGAAAAAGTAGTTTTTACCTCTTCACCGTGACATTATTTAGCCAGTGAAAGTTATAACTTCTAATGATTATTTGTTTGTGTACTGAGCTGGCTCAATTTTTCAAAGAGGAAATTCAGCATTTATGAATTTCTTGTTACAACGTGTACTGTGATTAAAACGTCTACAACATCACAGTTGTGTCCTTTCTCTAACTAACTGCACTTTTTTTTTTACAAAACATCTTGGGATTTCCTTGGAATATATATGGAATTAAGTGTGCAGAATTATAGCGGAAATACGCACCTTGCGTTTCTTTTTCCTTTCAGTATATATTGAAGTTATTTCGATGTATAATAGCCATTATTGCAGGCGGTTCTAAATCGCTCTCAAACCTGGAATTTTCTTTTGTTATGGTATTATTAGTTATTATGTCGGGCGACGTTGAAATAAACCCAGGTCCCGAAAATGCGATCGAAAAACATAGCCTTTCCATATTTCATTTAAATATTCGTAGCATACGCAACAAAATGGAATATATTAAGGACCATTTATTAGATTATGATATCTTGTGGTTTACAGAGACCCACTTATCGGAAAACGTTCCCAATGATGTCATGTGCATAGAAGGTTATAATAACATTTTCCGAAAAGATACATCTGCATTTTCTAGCGGACTAATAATGTATACTGCGAATAACATTATTTCAAGACGTGTATTAGAACTTGAATTTTTACTACCATGCTCACTCTGGATTGAACATTTTTTAATATGTACGGTTTATCGAAAACCAAATTCGAGTAATATTTTTTGGGATAACTTAAACATAAGCTTAGAAAAGGCATACGAATTATCGAATAACATCATTTAGTTGGTGATATCAACGAGAACCAACTAAACACTGATAACCATTTTTTAAAGGACATAATGCAGCTTAATAATATGACAAACGTTATAACTGAACCAACTCGAGTAACAGATCTTTCTTCTACGTTGACAGACCCCATTGTTATCTCCGATTCTCTAAAACCGTTAGATTCCGGAATTTTAAACATACCACGTGATATAAGCGACCACCGTGGTACATACTTAATGTTTCAGTATAGTTACAATGTTCAACCAACTTATACCCGATAGGTCTGGAATTATAATAAAGCCGATTTCATAAAACTCAACGATAATATTGAACAAAAAGACTGGTCTTTCTTACAAAACGATTCGCTCAGTGTTGCGTGTGAAAATTTTACAAAATCCTTTTTTGAATTGATTAATGTGTGCATTCCATCGAAAAATGTAACAATTCGCCCAAATGATAAACCGTGGTATGATTCCGAAATAAGACGTGTGTCAAGACAGCGTGACCGTCAGAAAGCTAAAGTGAAGCGTACTCAATCCCTAGCTGATATAGCTGCTTACAAAAGGCTACGAAACAAAGTTAATAATCTAAAAAGCCACGCTAAAGAACGTTTCTTTAGTAATGTTGAACACACAATTACTGAAACAAATATCAAAGACAGACGTCAGTATTGGAAACTTTTAAAATATTTCATCAAGTCAAACAAAAGCTCGGAAACTATCCCACCTTTAAAAACAGACTTACCAAATGGCGAAACGTCATACTCAATAACTGACCAAGAAAAAGCGAAATGTTTGAATGATTACTTTGTTTCAATATCATCAGTTGATGATTCTAATGTTGAATTACCTATTTTTCATTCAAAATCCAATAATAAATTAGAAAATATTTATATAGAAGAATCCGAAATAGTTGACATTATCAAGATGTTAAATGTAATTAAAGCATGTGGGGAGGATGAAATAAGCCATAGGATGTTAAAGGAAACTGCAAATACAATTTCAAAACCTCTACATATTCTTTTTAACAGATCATTAAACGAGTGCGTTTGCCCCGACTTATGGAAATGTGCTATGGTCATGGCGCTTTTTAAAAAGTCAGACCCAAGTATCCCTACAAATTATAGACCTATAGCGTTATTAAGTTGTGTTGGTAAAGTAATGGAAAGAATAGTATTTAAACATGTATATAATTTTTTACTTATGTTTGATCTTATCTTTAGGAATCAATCAAGTTTTCTCCCTGGTCATTCTACTACATATCAACTTATCGACATGTACCATCGTATATGTCAGGCATTCGATGCTTAACAATTTACATGCATTGTTTTAATGATATATCTAAAGCATTTGATCGTGTTTGGCATAAAGGTCTTTTGTTCAAGCTAAAACAATATGGTATCGATGGCAAGATTTTAGCTTGGATATCTGATTACCTCTCAAACAGATCTCAAAGAGTCCGCTCGGATCTGCAACCTCCGAATCGAAAACACTAACTGCTGGAGTTCCTCAAGGCTCTGTCTTGGGTCCTCTTTTATTTTTGATATATGTAAATGATATTGCCGAAAATATGCTGAGTATAACTCGTTTGTTTGCTGATGACACTTCATTATCAGTCTCAACATCTAGTATAAACGACATGGAAGGAATTCTTAATCATGACCTGCTCATGATTACGGAATGGTCAAAGCAATGGCTCGTGCAATTTAATCCTGCCAAAATAGAAGCAATGTTATTTTCCTTAAGTAATAATGATCGTCTTCCAACTTTATATCTAGACAATGTCCCGCTAACCTTTGTTGATAATCATAAACATCTAGGAGTAACACTGAGCAATAACGGTAAATGGCACGTACACATTAAAAATATTGTTGCTTCTGCGTCAAAAGTGCTTGGATTAATGAGAATGCTTAAATACAAAGTAGCGCGCAAAACACTTAATCAGATATACTTGTCTTATATGCGCCCAATACTGGAATATGCTTCCATTACTTGGGATGGATGTACTTTACTAGAAAAAGATAGCTTGGAAAAGTTATAATATGAGGCGGCTCGTATTGTGACGGGTCTAGCCCAATCAGTATCCATACATCGCTTAATATCCGAAATAGGATGGGTTTCACTTTCTGATAGAAGGAGAATGCAAAAACTTATTTCGGTTTATAATGTTAAAAATGGAACCGTTCCGAATTACATTTCAAACATTTTCCCACAGCTAGTTGGAGATGTCATTGCATACAATCTCAGAAATAACGATAACTACGCCACTATTGCTAGAAGAACCGAAATATTCAATAACTCGTTTGTTCCTTCCTCTCTTAAACTATGGAATGACTTGCCAATAGAGATACGAAACTCTGTAAGTATCGCAATTTTTAAGGGAAGACTATTAACATCTGTATTTTCTAGGACAAAAGTGCCACCTTACTACTTAAGTGGACAAATAGTATTTGCTGTTTTACATGCAAGAATGAATGAGGCATTTGTGTAGAATCTCAATAACGACTTATACCTTAACCATTTACGAGATTCACCGACTTGCGAGTGCGGCTGTGAAGTAGAAGATGCTGAACACTATTTTCTCCAGTGTAACACATTTTCAGCTTATCGGCTTCATCTGTTTCAGTCTACTCGCCATTTACACCCGTTAAATGTAAGCACACTCCTTTATGGTCGTGAACAGATGACTGACAGGGAAAATGAATCCCTCTTCGCAGCAGTTCAAACATATATATGAGAAACACATAGGTTTAGATAGATAGATAGATAGATAGATAGATAGATAGATAGATAGATAGATAGATAGATAGATAGATAGATAGATAGATAGATAGATAGATAGATAGATAGATAGATAGATAGATAGATAGATAGATAGATAGATAGATAGATAGATAGATAGATAGATAGATAGATAGATAGATAGATAGATAGATAGATAGATAGATAGATAGATAGATAGATAGATAGATAGATAGATAGATAGATAGATAGATAGATAGATAGATAGATAGATAGATAGATAGATAGATAGATAGATAGATAGATAGATAGATAGATAGATAGATAGATAGATAGATAGATAGATAGATAGATAGATAGATAGATAGATAGATAGATAGATAGATAGATAGATAGATAGATAGATAGATAGATAGATAGATAGATAGATAGATAGATAGATAGATAGATAGATAGATAGATAGATAGATAGATAGATAGATAGATAGATAGATAGATAGATAGATAGATAGATAGATAGATAGATAGATAGATAGATAGATAGATAGATAGATAGATAGATAGATAGATAGATAGATAGATAGATAGATAGATAGATAGATAGATAGATAGATAGATATTTTTTATTGATTTAAACTATACAAGTTTATCATCATATACAATATGCAAACATTTATACGTGACAGAATAAACAAAACAAACAAACAACAAAAACATAATTTTGCACACTAGTTTCAAATAAATTGTATTATTGAATAATTTGAAATATTAAATAATTGAATAAAAATGTGGAAATGACACTGAACTTTAACTTACGCAAATTAAATTAAATATTAAATTAAAAAAAACAAAAAAAAAACAATTTTGTTCTCATTATCACAAAAGCAGTAACATAAATAATTAATTGATAATAGTTTTTCATTCGAGGATAAACCTAGTTTTGATAAAACAAAAAATCATTACGAGAATCAAATGCTTCTTTTATAAACCAAGATAAATTAAACAACTCTTTCTTATTACTTGTTTTCATTAGCTATATGAATTTTAAAACACTTGGACGTTTATAATAGTACTTTTTAATGTATTTTCTTCTTATATTAACATATACAGGACAAATCAAAACAAAATGGTATTCATCTTCAATGTCATTAGAATTACAAATGGTACAATAACGTTGGTTTCTTTCTAATCTGTTCTGTGCGTAGCGCCCAGTTTCAATTCGCAGTGAATGCGACGATAGTCTTAGTTTTGATAAAACAATTCGCAACTTATATGGCAAAATATCGAGATATAGTTCATATTCAAAATTGCCTTTAAAATGTAAATACATTGACAAAACTCTATTATTTACAACATCGCTGTTCCACTTTTGAACAAAACAATCGACTAAACGCTGTTTAAATAGGTGTCTGATTATACGACACATTTCGACACTCGAAGCTTACCATTATAGTGTTTGCTGTTGTTGTTGTTATTACATATCTCAAGTTATAGAGCTATATCAATTGATGTAACATGTATACACTGTTAAAAGCGTTAATGTTTTCTACCTGATTGGAACTTAGAGATTGGGGAAAACTCTCTCTCTCTCTCTCTCTCTCTCTCTCTCTCTCTCTCTCTCTCTCTCTCTCTCTCTCTCATATGTTGTGTTCACTATTCATCATTCTCTCTCTAAATGTATTATTTGCCATTGTAATTATTGTAATTTATTTCACTCAGCCATACGCATTTGCAATTTCAAGATGTTAACTGGGAAGGGTTTAAACTAATGTTGGTAGAACTTGTTACCCGACCCATTTATCATAATAATATTTCTATTGTATATATGTGGATGATATTCTGTATGTAACACATTATTGGCAATAAAATATGTTTAAATCAAAGTTATAACACTATAGGTTTCGCACTACCACGCGAAAAGTCGGAAACTAAATTATTTTTTTTTTTACTTTTCGTGTAAATTGTACTCCGAATAGTGAAATTAACGTGATAATTATCGCGATAATTATCAGATGAATATGAAAATTATCGACCTAAAACTTCAAGTTTTCTAGTTGTCGTGTAAAATCTTTAGGGCGAAAAGCCGAAATGTTAGTACTAAATTTCGACTTTTCATGTGAACATCAGGTCGCAAAGTTGATGGTACTAACAGGATTCCGCAGGGAAAGATCAAAGTCATAATTATCCATAATGCCGTTAATAACGTCAACAGTTGAATGACGTCACTGTGGAAATGAACATGGCAAACGTTAGTAATTGGCAACGTCAACCACACAATGTCAATGATTTGAAAGAAAAATAACCAATCATGGGTATCCGGTCCAGGTAGAGAATTCCAACCCTCTGTATAGCTGTTTTAATCGGAACCTCGGCTGAACCTCGATTACAATAAAATCAATTATGCCTCGTGTTGGAATCCCGATAAAAACAAATTATACTTCATGTTGGAATTCTTGAACTTCACCGGATACCCATGAACGATTATAAGAATCTTTTATGGTTATCCGGTGGAGATAGGGAATTCCAACACGAGTTATATGTGTTTTTATCGGAACCGAGGCTCTGCCGAGGTTCCGATTAAAACACTTATACCGAGGGTTGGAATTTCCTATCTGAACCGAATACCCATGATAGATTCTTTTTCATGCATATCAGAGACATGTTGTGCGTTGACGCCGCCAGCTACTAAAGTTTTGTATGTTTTCCTGCATACCGGATGTTGGCGCGCGTTAATTTTATCTCGACCCTAGGGTGAGATGGAAATATCTAGCCCCGGTAAAATGACGGATATCCTTGTCCGGTATGCAAGAATCGTAAATATATCATGCAGTTGCCGTACAACCGGAAATTGCCAAACTGTTAACGGACTGACATCGTGATTGCCTTTGTACGGTGTGCTCTATACACACCCGTTAGTGTGGTCTATACACACACCTGTTCTTCGATTGGCTCTGATCATTTCGTCATGTTTCAAGTGACCGACAAAGCCAACAAAGCAAACAAAACATAAACAAACATAAACATGATGTAAAACATAGTACGTCGCATTACCTTCACCGTTATATATTCAGCCGCGCACTCGGGCAGCGTTCTCGTGATATGTAAGTCATATACGTCGTGAAAGCAATTTATTTACGACATACAGCCATCCCAGCTACATAGTTGAGATAGTAAAGTATTGAGAAAAATCTTACCCATAATGTTACACTATGTTGCTTGTACCCAGACAAAAACTACCATTGACACCTAACATTACCACAAATGTACAAGTAAATCGCATACACAGTCAAGTATTATGAGCGCAAAAATAAATTACAAATGTACAAGTGCACGAGATCTCTTTTCACGCCGCCAGTGTTCGAGATCATTTTCGATATTCCATAAAACAAAATCACTGTAGCACAAGTAACCTTTACAATTGTGGTATATATGACTTTTTTGTTTAAAGTTGCAGGACTAGAACTGATGCAAATGAGTACATCATGAAAACCTCTTGATTCCAGTGTACGAGACCGACTCACAAACTAACATTTCGGAAATGTGGGCGGATTAAACAAAAAATCTATATAAAATTCATCTACAATCAAAGTTATGAAATAAAGTGCAGAAAATTCTGCATACTTTGCGCTATATATTACATGAAAATGCGTGAAGTAATAAAGAAAATATGAAAATCTTACTTCGAAGCGGGATGTTTTTCCGTCTGTTGCGCCATTTTGAAACAACGTGATCCCCCACCCTGACTATTGCAATTGCAGATACCGGATATATATATACGGAACCGGAACTACATGTATATACAGTACGCAGAAGTAAACACACATAACAAATAGACATATACTACACATAACACACACATAAATACTACGAATGTGTATTACACATCTGACATACAGTTTGTCATACACATTGAAATATATACATGTAACATACAACATACAGCTTTTCATACACATTGAAATAATCTGGCACCGTTTGGTCAAGATAAGTACTAGCTAGGGTGTAGCAACACATAAGGGCATTTTTTCTTGGTTAGAACCAGTTTCGTTTTTCCTTACCGCAAGAATCGACAATTTCTAACCGGACAAGTCGAGCTCCTTCCCACGCGTTTATGGCAAGCCAATTGTCCAATAATTACGTGAACCAGGATTAACGATCGACAAACTAGGTTTTTCGAACGTAAAACCAGGTTTATCGAATACTAACTTATATTTTCGAGCGAAAACATAGGAAAACGGGCGTAAACCATAATTTACGCTCGTGAACCCATGTTTACGTTCGATAAACTAGGTTTCTCGATTGAACTAAAAATTTCGGTCGTTATCCTAAGTTCACGAGCGTGAACCTATGTTTACGGGCGTGAACCTGGGTTCACGAGCGTGAACCATAGTTTACGAACGTGAACCTATGTTTACGACCGTGAACTTGGGTTTTCGACCGTGAACATGGGTTTACGACCGTGAACATACATAGGTATGTTCACGCTCGTGAACATAGGATAACGACCGAAAATCATAGATTTGTTCGAGAAACCTAGTTTATCGAACGTAAACCTAGGTTCACGTTCGTAAACTATGGTTCACTCTCGTAAACCCAAGTTCACGCTCGTAAACATAGGTTCACGTTCGTAAACTATGGTTCACGGTCGTAAACATAGGTTCATGTCCGTAAACTATGGTTCACGGTCGTAAACCTAGGTTCACGTCCGTAAACTATGGTTCACGATCGTAAACTATGGTTCACGGTCGTGATTGTCTATGCTCGTAAACCACAGATACCGGTCCGAAAGCATAGTTACAAGTCGATAAACCCGGTTTTACGAACGTGAACCTATGTTTACGAGCGTGAACATATGTTTACGAGCGTAAACCATAGTTTACGAGTGTAAACTATAGTTCACGGTTGTAAACATAGGTTTACGTCCGTAAACTATGGTTCACGCTCGTAAACATAGGTTCACGTTCGTAAACATAGGTCCACGGTCGTAAACATAGGTTCACGGTCGTGAACCCATGTTCACGCCCGAAATTCATAGTTGTTTTGATAATCCTAGTATATCGACCGTAAACCATGGTTTACGTTCGATAAACTAGGTTTCTCGATTGAACTATGAATTTTGGTCGTTATCCTATGTTTACGAGCGTGAACCGGGGTTCACGATCGTGAACCATAGTTTACGAATGTAAACCTATGTTTACGACCGTGAACTTTGGTTTACGAGCGTAACCCTACGTTTACGAGCGTGAACTATGGTTTACGGACGTTATCCTATGTTTTCGCTCGAAAGTATAGGTTAACATGCTTTTACGTTCGAAAAACCTAGTTTATCGATCGTTAATCCTAGTTTTTCGACCGTAAACCTGGGTTCACGTAATTATTGGACAATTGGCTTGCCATACGCGTTCTACAAACGTTGACCCTGTATCCAAACTTTGGAGTAACACAGTTGTGTTGATTGTGGTACTCAGAACACACATAGTAATTGGATTTCTTATTTTGGGTGTATGACATTAAATGAATAGATTATATTTAGGGTATTTGTAATTGAAATCTCAATTATACTATATTCTAAAAATAAATTAAAACGCTCAATGATTTCGGACAAACAGTTCATTATTTTCACGGTATATACACAAAAGTATAGGTTTATTATGGCGGACATCTTATTGAGAGGGTTACACAATATATGACGTCAATGAGGATTTAGCCCAGATGTATCCCTATTGGTGAAAATTGGAAAACATTTACTAAAAGCTCATGTACGAACAACGACACCGGACGGACGACGCACTTGCCAGTAGAGCTAATTAATTCTAATAAAAACTTAAATGTACCTGGTTATGTTAGACACGGTATTCCATCTTGTGACATGTTCTGGTTATGTTAGGCACAGTATTCCATCTTGTGACATTTTCTGGTTATGTTAGGCACAGTATTCCATCTTGTGACATTTCTACGTATTTTAGACAAAGTAATATTAGACGCAGTACACCGTCTTGAGACCTTTTCTGCTTATGTTAGACACATTATTCTATACTGAGACCTTTTCTGGTTATTTTATACATAGTAATCCATATTGAGACGTTCTAACGTATCGATAATCTCTAACACTGTGTTCAATAATGGTAAAAGCAACATGCATGTGAAATCGATCGGTGGCACAGCAGTGTTGAAACATTCAGATTAACACTTAATAGAAGTTAGTGTGCACTGCTGCAGTTACATGATTTCCGGATAAATATACGAAACCGGGACTACATGTAGTACGCAGAGATGAACACACTTAACAAATGCAAATATAATAACATAACACACACATACATACTACGAATGTATATTATACATCTGACATACAACTTTATATATACATGTACCTTTTCCGCTTACACCACGGGCGTAGCTGTGCCTAAATCAGTGTGTAGGCACAAGGTCTAGGTGGGGTCTGCTTCCCCGGATTTTTTTTTTTAGAAGGAAGGCAAATCCTGCCTTCTGACGGTATTTTAAGCCGCAAACAATATGCTTTCAACCCGCGTTTTCAAGCTTTTTTAATCTGCGATTCGCAACAAAAACTTCGGAACAGAACAAAATAACATATATTAATATGAATACTTGCTTTCTGAAAATCTTTCGAAATTATGCACAATCATGGTGTGTTTGGTTCCGAAAGACCGCGAGCGAAAACAATTCGACTTTTATTTTCTGAAAAGACCACGAGTGCAAATTGATATGAGCCTGACAATACCCCTCCACCCACTACCCCACTCAGTTTTTATTGCATTTTTGGCATTTTGATTTTTTTGATTTCTGGGGACAATTTGTAGGCACATGCCTACGGTGCCTATAGGCAGCTACGCCACTGTACACATTGAAATACTCGGACACAGTTTTGACAAGATGAAGTGCTAGCTAGAGTGTGGCAACACAAAGCTAATGCAGAAGGTATACAGTATATGTGCACATCATTTATACACATCTGTCATACACATATATATTCATAACATACAGTACACCCCCAAGTACCCGTTTCTATAATTTCCGCGGAATTCAGGGGGGAAAAAAGCCGCGGAATAAATTCGTAGTCCGATCTTTGGCGTATTGGACATAAGTTTTAATAGAAAATAATTCGGACAGGTTCTGCTATTAACAAAATTGACTGTCATATATGGCCTAACAAATGCTAAGAATGACGTAAAACACCATTCAAAGTAACTTGTTAGAGTATAGCACATGTAGCATAACAATTTCTAGGTTAAAAATTACCTGTCACGATTCCTAGTGAATTTCGCGTTAAATAAAATGTTAAATTTCATATTAGTGTCTACGTCTAAAATACATCAATGTCACCGCAAATGTTTCAATCGAAAAACTAACAGGAATTATTTTCTCTGAAATGATAAGGCTAAAAATGAATGATACTCCTTACACTGAAGCACTTTCCGAATGATAAAAAAAATCGACTTAGTCGACTAACACATTTGCCCAAAAATTATGTAATGTCCGAATAGTGTCCGCGGAAAAAATTCCGAAGTCCGACAAATATTTCGGAAAAAAATATAGTTTTCCGAATTCGGACTTATTTTCCGAACATTTTATACGATTTCCGATATATATCCAAGGAAATCTTCGAAATTCCGATTCGGATATAGAAAATTCTACAGACGGGTACACACGTTGGAAATCGGTAATACACATCTGGCATATAAGTATAACTATAGCATACAGTACACCAGGGTACTTATATTATATAGTATAGTATAGAACCGCGGGTACACACGTTGCAAATCTATAATACACATCTGGCATACAAGTATAACTGTAGCATACAGTACACCAGGGTACTTATATTATATAGTATAGTATAGAACCGCGGGTACACACGTTGCAAATCTATAATACACATCTGGCATATAAGTATAACTATAGCATACAGTACACCAGGGTACTTATACTACACAGTATAGTATAGAACCGCGGATACACACGTTGTACATCTATAATACACATCTGGCATACACGTATAACTATAACATACAGTACACCAGGGTACTTATTCTGTAATACACATCTGGCATACAATTATAACTATAGCATACAGTACACCAGGGTACTTATACTATATTGTATAGTATAGAACCGCGGGTACACACGTTGTACATCTGTTATACACATCTGGCATACAAGTATACTTATAGCATACAGTACACCAGGGTACTTATACTATATAGTACAGTATAGAACCGCGGGTACACACGCTGCAAATCTACAATACACATATGGCATACAAATATAAATATAACAAACAGTACACCAGGGTACTTATACTATATAGTATAGTATAGAACCGCGGGTACACACGTTGTACATCTGTAATACACATCTTGCATACAAGTATAACTATAGCATACAGTACACCAGGGTACTTATACTATATAGTATAGTATAGAACCGCGGGTACACACGTTGTACATCTGTAATACACATCTGGCATACAAGTATAATTATAGCATACAGTACACCAGGGTACTTATACTATATAGTATAGTATAGAACCGCGGGTACATAAGTTGCACATCTGTAATACACATCTGGCATACATGTATAACAATAGCATACAGTGCACCAGGGTACTTATACTTTATAGTATAGTATAGAACCGCGGGTACACACGTTGCAAATCTATAATACACATCTGGCATATAAGTGTAACTATCGCATACAGTACACCAGGGTACTGATACTATATAGTATAGTATAGAACCGCGGGTACACACGTTGTACATCTGTAATACACATCTGGCATACAAGTATAATTATAAAATACAGTACACCAGGGTTCTTATACTATATATAAGTACCCCGCGTACACACGTTGCAAATCTATAATACACATAATTATGGCATACAAGTATAATTATAAAATACAGTACACCAGGTGTCGATTCTTACGAATGACGGGAGGTGTACGGTACTGGTTCTATCCAGAAAAGGTGGGTGGTCTGCCTTCACCACAAAAAATCGACCGTTATATATAACCTTACGTGTTATAATACACGTCTGGCATACAAGTATAACTATAGCATAATGTATGAAAATGACGTAAAATACCATACAAACAAACAAACACCAAATATAAATACTTATACTTATATATACTAAATATAAGAACCCCGCATACACCCGCTGCAAATCTATAACATAACATACCTTTAGTCAGGTGGGATCGTATACACCCCGATTAATTTTTTCCAGTCAAGTTATTACAGCGCCATACTATTACGCAGTACTATACGAGTATATGCACAAACCAACCCAGTCGAATCGAAAATAGTCCACTTTTAGGCGTTATATCAACGATTGATTTTTCAGTTATTGTGTTCGTTTTATCATCTGTTGTACATCAAGTGGTCATGGTAACGAGGAATATAGATTAATATCTGACCACTGGTAAACATAAGGACAAGGGCCACGTGGGGTCCATATTCAGAAAGGCGATGTGTGCACCTTTCCAACGGAACAACGGAACGAGTTCACGTTCTTATCCGAAATCACGAACTTTCGGTTATCCGATCAACCCCCGTGACGGCACATTACATGTCGATTATCCGATCAACCCCCGTGACAGTACCATTTCATGTGTATGATCAGGCCTGAAGATGATAATTAAGCATTTATTATGAGTCTTAACAATCCATTTACTATACAATAGCTCTATTTGCCGCATTATTTAATGACATAATAAAAAAACAAAGCCACTATGGGTGTATCTTAAGCTCTCAAAACATCAAGTTTTAATTCATTATGCATAAGTTATTACACATGTAAATACGTAAATATTTGTTTCTGGTTAGTATAACTACACAATTATTTTCCTTCCTTCATTGGTTGAAGTCATTGTTATAAAATTGTATGAATCACTTCCAAAAATGGAAGTAAATCTACCCTTTGAATTCGGGGTTTTTTCTCCGTTAATGTCCTTATGTTTGTTTATGTTTATATTAATAAGGGTTTTAGTTTAAACATATTTTATTACTTATGTTACAGAGAATGAACATCATATGATAATACATATTTATATATAACATACGCAAATGGATTGAACTACAAGTTATAACAACATTAGTTACAGTTCTCTCCATACCTTCAATATTGATATATTATGTATACCGGAATGAAATATAATAACATTTGTAATATGGGTGAATTTGAAAAAAAATAATAATAGAAACTTTAGAAAGAAATAACACAAAAAGGTGGGGGAAAAAAATGGAGGGGGAAAACCCCCGCCTGATAATCCTGCCCTGCCGCCCATCTCTGTTGAAACCCTACATTCGCCCAACATATTGTTCGAATTAAAGCACCGACAGCTACGTGTAACAAACTTTTCTAATAAATTACTCGATTTGAAAACGTTGAGTGTTTTTGATATATTTTTGAAATTCTTGAAAAATAAATTGATTTTGATCGATAGAGACATCTGAATTGCCGAACAGCAGTTTTCGTGTACTTAAGGGGTGAAATTCTCGAGTATTGGTAAAAAGCTGATGCCTTTCATTCCTAAAACGGTTACATCGGAAAATAAAATGCTCTGCATCTTCAAATTCATTTCCACAAATACAATTCGGATTATCCCTTAGATGGTTAATATATAGATCAGCGTTTAAGTTACTGCAATTGTTTCTTAAACGGGCATGTTGAACTGCTAGGTATCTTTCGCCGTACAAAAAGAACTTGGGTACAAATTGAGGTTTAAAAAGCTGTTTCAGTTTGCTTTTGAAGGTTAAAAGTGAAGGTGATTCACGAATACATATATCAAGTTCGTTCCATAGTTTAAGTGCGGAAGGAATAATTGACCTTGAGTACAATTCTGTACGTCTGGATAATGTTACAAAATTGGAGTTATTTCTTAAATTATAAGGGTTTGAATCGGATATAGTTGAAGGAAATATTTCGTTCAAATAGCTAGGTAAGTCTCCATTTTTTTCTTTATAAACTAAAATAAGTTTTTGTATTTTTCTCCTATCTTCCAAAGAAACCCAACCAATTTCATTTAATAACTTTTCTATAGATACAGAACGTGTGAGACCCGTTACGATTCTTGCGGCTTCATATTGTATTTTTTCAAGAGTATGCTTTTCATAAATAGAACAATTATCCCATACTATTGATGCATATTCTAATATAGGTCGAAGATAAGATATATATATTTGGTTTAGAGTTTTGCGTTTCAAATTAAATTTCATCAATCTCATTGAGCCGAGAACTTTGGAAGCTGAAGATACGATATTTGAAATATGCTCATGCCAGGTCCCATCATTACTAAGTGTTATTCCAAGATGTTTATGGTGGTCAACGTATGTAAGCTGTGTATTATTAAAAAGTAAAGCTGGCATTTGTCTCTCTATCAGAGAACAGAACATAACTTCCGTTTTAGACGGATTGAAATTGACTAGCCACTGTTTTGCCCAAATAGAGATCTTTCGCAAATCGTTGTTAATTACAGTTTCCATGTATTTAGTGTCCGATGTAGATACTGTAAGAGAGCTATCGTCAGCAAAAAGTCTAGTTGTGCTAATTAAAGAATCAGCAATATCATTTACATAAATTAAAAACAATAGCGGTCCTAGAACAGAACCTTGTGGTACACCTGAATTTAAGTATTTTATTTCTGAAAAGGAAGATTGGACAAAGACCCTCTGATTTCGATTTGTCAAATAGTTAGTTATCCATTTAATTAGATTGCCTAATATTCCGTGTTGACGAAGTTTGAAAATTAAACCTTTATGCCACACACGATCGAATGCCTTTGAAATATCACAAAATACCATGCATGTAGACTTTTTTTCATCAATAGCTTTACATATTTGATTGTAAATGTCAATTAGTTGATAAACGGTGGAATGACCGGGTAAGAAACCAGATTGCTTTTCATATATTAGATTGTTTGTATGTAAATAATTATAAATATGTTTAAATACAACGCGCTCCATTACCTTCCCCACACAGCTGATAAGGGAAATTGGTCTATAATTAGATGGGGAGTCTTTTGCTCCATTTTTAAACAGAGGCATTACATTGGCTAATTTCCAAGCATTTGGATATTCATTTTCTTGAAGTGACCGATTGAACAATATAGAAAGGGGACGACAAATCGTTTTAGAAGTTTCCTTTAACATACGGTGACTAATTTCATCATGTCCAGTGGCTTTATTTAAAGCTAAAATGGTTAAAATATCAGTTATTTCTGTTTCCGTGATATTAAAGTCACTTAACATGGTGTTAGTTTTTGACCTAAATGCTGGTAGACTTACATGAGAATCATCAATTGATGAAATTGATATGAAATAGTCATTTAAAGTATTAGCTTTATCCACATCAGACACAGAATACGAATTATTAGTGTTAATGAGTGGTGGTACTGTGTCACAACTTTTAGAATTATCCTTAATTAGCATTTTGATAGTTTTCCAATAATTGCGTGGATTAGATGAGTGCATTTCACATATTGAGTATTCAAGATTATTATAAAATAGTTCTTTAGCATGTTTTTTCATGTTATTTACCTTATTTCTGAGTTTTTTATAATTTTGCCAATCAGATATATTACCTGAGCTGAGAGCCATTACTTTTTGTTTGTCACGTTTACGTGAAATATGTCGAATCTCAGAGTTGTACCATGGCTTATCTTTTGGCCGGATTGTGACAAGACTATTTGGGATACATAATTTTACCAACTCGATTAATTTTGTATTAAAAGAATTTGCAGCAGAATTTACAGAGCCGTTAAGTAATATTGACCAGTCCGTCGATAAAATTAGGTTATTCAATGTATTAAAATCAGCTCGCTTATAATTCCAAACTCTTCGTTTGAAAGGTTTGTTTACACAGAAATTACTTTTTAAAAATGCATATGTACCGTAATGGTCACTTATTTGAGCAGGTGTTTCAAAAACACCTGAATCAAGACATTTTATCTGGTTCGAAATGGCGATAGGATCTAACAATGTACTAGTAGTGTTAGTTACACGTGTTGGCTCTTTGATAATATTGGTCATGTCATTGAATGATAGTATATCTCGAAATTTATGGTTACATGGATTTAATTGGTCTTCGTTTATATCCCCCAAGATGATAATATTAGTTTGTGTTTCCAATACTTTTTCAATACATATATTAACCCTGTCCCAGAATTCAACTGCATAGTGTGGAGGTCGGTAAATAGTGCATACCATAAAAGATTGACTTTGATCTTTGATTTCAATCCAAATTGATTCAGGAACAATGTGTTCTAGTTCCACGACTCTAGATGAAATTATTTCAGAAGAAACATATACTAACAACCCGCCTGAATGTGATGAACAGTCTTTACGATACATTTTATTAAAACCTTCTAAAACCAATAAATCGTCACGGACATCAACCATAAGATGGGTTTCAGTGAAACATAATATGTCATAATCTAAGCAATTATCTTTGATAAAGTCAAACTTATTCCTAATACTACGAATATTTTGGTGCAATAATGAGAAACATTGGTTGTTACCATCAGTTGGCCCCGGGTTAAGTTCTATATCCCCAGATAAAATCAATAAATCGCGCAAAATAAGAATAAAAAATATATTTTGTATGTCGTATTTTGCTGTATACACACAGTGTTTATAGTCAAACCGATCAGACAATAAATGTTCAAATTGGCAAAATATTAAAACGGTGAACAGTGTAAACTTTAGACGCAGAACAGAAGTTGTCAATGTCTGAATGATACTAATTAATCGATGTTTTAAACATTTCAGTATCATAAGAAAATCTTTTAACGGGTATTTATGAAAGGTATACGATTTGGGATTTGGCTGTCGACTACTGTAATATAGTCCAATGGTCGCTCTCCATAGGTCTAAGTCATTACCCATGAGGATATATTATAAAATCATTACTAATGCAAAACGACCAAAGGACTAATGGGTGTGTGAAAAATGTGTCTTTGAACAAAAATATGTGTGGCGACGGTAGGTAAGCAACAATGGGCACAGAAGGGCAAACATATACAAGCATTATACAGATGAAAACAAACATGATAACTTTCTAAATAGAAAAAAAAAACAAAAAAAAACTAAACAACTGGGGAGAATAATAAGTAGCAAATGTTCAAAACAACAAATCGACTATCGTGTGTACTATTATTAAAACAAAAGTCTGAATTACTGAAACAAGTGATATGAATTAAGAAAAAAGCAACACAACATCAAGTTTTACAGTAACGTTCAGTTACCTAATCAATCATACAACTTCTTACTGTCGCAATGAGATTGCTTGATTAATAACTCTAAAATACTCTTTAACGTGATGTGCTGATATTTGCAAAAATAATATCTGATTCATTTTGAAAATATTTAAGTATTGCAGTGTAGTAAAATATTCATAATGGTATCATTACTTGTTATACTTAAATATCATGAGATTACGAGTTCAAATGAATTTGTGCAAAAGTTCGTAAATGCTGACTTAGTATATTGTATATAGTCCAGTGTTATATATGTCGTACAGTTCTAATGACCTTTGTAACTAAATAACAAATTAATAACTAATTTGTTTAATTAAACATAGAGGATGATTAACAGAAATGAGTACGGCGATAGGTTATTAACTGATTGATTCAAGAAGAGAAGATTATACATGTCTAACTAAGCTATATGATCACAGAAATGTGTAAATATATATTAACATGACAAAATAATATTATGTATATTATATACAAAATAGGAATTAATTATTTAATTTCTCTTTTTCAAAACTGTACATTTATCATTGGCACAATATTCAATAATAACCCATACAATCCTACATGTGTACACATACATGCACGTACGCACGTACGCACACATACGTATAACACATCAACGCACACACGCACGCACGCCCACATACACGCACACACACACACACACACACACACACATAATAATAAGGGTTTAATCTAATGTTAGTAGAACTTGTTACCCAACCCATTTGTCATTATAATATTTCTACCGTAACGTTATATATGTTGATATTACTCTGCAGTAAAATTTTGCCAATACAATAATTATGTTTAAATCAATTATGTTTATAATAATTGAGACAGGCCTGCCAAATCTCCGGATAAAATCCGGATTCTGATTTTTCAGTCGCTCTCCGGCTCTCCGGATTTAAGTGTAAAATCTCCAAAATAAATGCTCATGATTTAACAGCTATATTTTCACAGTTTATCAGCTATTTCCCGAATTGTCCTGTTACGCTCCCTAGTCAGAGAAGTATTTACAAGTGCCAAATCAACGGGGTCATCTGTGTAATGAACTGACTGAATATACAATTAACACCTAAGGGCATAATTAGTTCCTTCAGTGACAATTTGCGCTTTAAAAGAAGTAGTGCGAAAATCAAGTCGCGCGCCTCAAATTTCCATGTAAAAATGTTCTTCGCGCGCTTTAAGTTTTAGTTTTAAAAATCTCAGGATTTTGTGTTAAAAAGTACTGGCAAGCCTGCTCAAGCTATCAAGCCCCCTTTGAATTGTTGGATTCATGCATATTGGTTCAGAGCTATTCAGCAAAAAAGATTGATAACTAAAGATTAAAGGGACACATGGCAATCTTGATTTTTTGAAAACTCGCGGCGTCCCGTCAGTTTTTCTAAATAGCATGCATTATTTCAATCATTAATAATAATTAAAAGAATAGTATAAACCAAATTGTTTTTGTATATTACTGACTTTTGATAATACTGCACCAATAATATATTTTCAACATTTAGTAAAATAACATAGAAAATTGAAAAATCTAAATTATATTTAATGATATGCAAGCAGGTTTAAAGTCAAAATGATCCTTGGTAAATAAGTAGAGACGCTAATATTGATTGTTGATAAAAACTTCAAGATTGCCGTGTGTCCCCTTTAAGATTGTATTTTGATTATGATTACAACATATTCATAATTTTACATTTCCAAAATGTTGAGATGTTACCTTATTGTCTCGCCTTTTGAAAAAATGCGAGATATAGGCGCCGCTAATGTTGGCGGGCTCGACGGCGTCAACATATTGTATTATAACTTTTTTGTCCTTGGGAGTAGAATGTTCAATTTTCATATATAACCTCCTTGTCATTGTCCGTCTTATAGTGCCAAAACTTCCACCCCTCCAACTGACCCTGGGTCCGAGTTAAGGTCACTTAAATACATGTACCGTCACCAAATTTTAACGCAAATATTAGTATACATGACCTTGACTCCGACCCAGGGTCTGTTGGAGGGCTGGAAGTTCTAAGCATTAGGAAAGACAATGAACAGGAGATTATATATATATATATATATATAATTTGAACATTATACTCCCAAGGACAAGAAATTTACAATGCAATATGTTAGCGTTAAGATTTTGGTTAAGATTTTGGTTAAGGTTTGCGTTAAAGTTCTTATAACTTTGTAG